>CP136062.1:84975487-85278265 GCA_032622095.1 Siphonodentalium dalli | reverse complement strand
ATATGGGTGCATATAAACAATCAGTTAGTATCCAAACACTATCCCCACTGGAATTATGTAGCAAAAACCTGAGATTAAGAACTAAAATTCCAACCATATCCACTGTAGCATTTCAGAGAATACAACGGTTGAACCACGCACAAATGTAAACATTTACTACTTTATTCAGGGCACCTTATTGAGTATAAACATTACTGAAATGATTGTCCCATTACTATTATACTAGTCACTGACTTTAATTGTTGTTTTCTGACTATTTGGATAAATTATTTTGGCATGATTGTTTATTATTCCATCAGCAGGTCCGGGAACACCTCACTGGATTGTTTCACATCACTTTAATTTGTCTTTCAAAGCACATCAGGTTATTGGATATTTACCAGGCCATTTATAAGGCTATCATGGCTATGGTTTATATAGTGTCATCAGTATTCTGTGAATTAAAGTGCAAAATGCAGTGATTATTCACCCCCCCCCCCAATTGCCCCTGTTTTTTTAATCTCCAGTTACCCTTCACAGGTATTATTTTATTTAGTCTTATTCCATACCATGACACTTAGAAGTACACAATCTGCTAGACATTATTTGTTTGGACTCTTTTCCATAGGTAGGGAATTTAGACCTAAATTCAACAAACATACAACATAAGGCTTTTTGTTAAAGGTGCACAATCTGATCTGATTGTCCCCGGATCATCCAGTTACAACATGAACAACAACGGAAATTTACACCGAAAGCCAATAGTCATCCAACATTACTTTTCATAATGTTATCTTCCGAAATTGATTTGCGATGACCTTGCGAGACCTCTCAATATCTTGTATATCTGCATATTTGTAGAAGAAGTCAGTGGAATGTTTGGTAGGCTGACAAATAATCGAGGAAAATTAACAAATTTGATAACTCAGAGCTTTGAGGGATAGGATCCTCAACTCAAATAAAATATTATTTAAACCCGAAGCTGAAGAAATAGTTATTTAGGGGGCGTCAAATCAGATTATACATCTTCTAAGTGATGCGTATTTATATAAAAACTTACATGTACAGTTGTAAATTGAATACATCCAAGTTCCAACTTTGGTCCAGTGTATGTCTTCCAGTCAATTTACTTCCACAGCAAGACTTCTAGCTGACAGTCCTCTATAAAATATAACATACAGGTCTTATAAAATGATACCAACAAGCCTTGAAATATGTGTCTGTCATTTGCAGAATGAGGTCCCCAGAGAAAGAATTTAGTTATGGTACCCCACATAGTGGGCTAGCATCACCAAATTCACCCTCTGTGAACCTCCTTCTGCTGAGGTGTAAGCAGCATGAGCTCTCCAGAGGGTGTATTTGGTGATGCTAGCCCACTGTGCGGGGTACCATCACTAAACTCACCCTCTGGGGACATCATTCTGCAAATGACAGGCACACCATTTCAAGGCTTGGACATGCACTAGTATATGAAATGACATGTACATCTATAGATTTACTTAAAATATCACATATTGTTCTGGATATAAATCTTTTCAATGTACTGGCCACGACATATAGGATTTCAAACAAAGAAAACATTATTGCAGGCATGTCATACATGTAGCATGGTTTGATGACAGGTGAAATACCCATCTGGGTGGGGGTGTTAGTAATCACATTCTTCATGACTTCGGGGTGGGCGGCCTTCATTTAGTTTATAGTTTAGAAATAACATTTATCAAATTATGATAATTTCCTCAAGAAGATACTATTATATAGTATAGCATAATTATTATATGAATGTGATATTATTCACTGTAAACAGCTGTATATAAATTTCTGTGCATTCATGGATGTTAACATAACATGTAAATAGGAATGTGTCATTTTGGGGTCATTCGGCTAAAAAAAACATGGCTGCCAGTGGCCATCTTGGATTTCAAAATTTGCAACAAAATACAACACGATAACTGCCTGCAGCCAGTTTAGCAGTTAGAATTACATTATTTCTCTTATTCTAAGGTGTTTTAAAGGTACTCAATCCGATCAGACGCTCCTAAATTACTATTTCTTTGGCTTCGGGGTTAAAATATATTTGAATCGTGTCAAGGAACCTAGCTGTCAAAGCTCAGCGTGATCAGATATAGATTTTTCAAGTTAGTTATTTAAATTCTTTCTGGGCCAGAAACTAGAGTTTAAACAGAAAAAATTGAGTGGTAAATTATTACCGCTTGAGTTTTCTGTTTAAACCAATTAATAGCCCCGAAGCCAAAGAAATAGTAATTTAGGAGCGTCTGATTGCAGAGGCGGACTGGCCGATCGGGAGACCGGGAAATTTCCCGATGAGCCGGAGGCCGGAAAAATTCTGATTCCACGTGATTTTCTATCAAGCGAGAATCCGAGGGTTTTTTTTACGGTTTGGGGGGGGGGGGGGGTGGGGTATATGTGGTTGGGCCGCCCAACCACAATTTGGGCCGCAAATAAAACCGACGTGGGCCACCACATGTGTTGTTTAACCAGCCGTGTATCCAATAAGATGGTACTCTTCTCACATAAATTCATGAGGGCAGAGGCGGACTGCATGGCCGATCGGGAGACCGGGAAAATACCGGACGTGGGCCGCCACATGTGTTGTTTAACCAGCCGAATTGGCTAATCGTAATTTTGACATTAAATGAACTTGTCAGCATCATATAACACCACGTAAAGACCCCATAACAGCTGGGAGTTACCGTTAAAATCTCGAGATTAATGGGGTCTTTACGTGGTGTTATATGATGCTGACAAGTTCATTTAATGTCAAAATTACGATTAGCCAATTCGGCTGGTTAAACAACACATGTGGCGGCCCACGTCCGGTATTTTCCCGGTCTCCCGATCGGCCATGCAGTCCGCCTCTGCCCTCATGAATTTATGTGAGAAGAGTACCATCTTATTGGATACACGGCTGGTTAAACAACACATGTGGCGGCCCACGTCGGTTTTATTTGCGGCCCAAATTGTGGTTGGGCGGCCCAACCACATATACCCCCCCCCCCCCCCCCCCCCAAACCGTAAAAAAACCCCTCGGATTCTCGCTTGATAGAAAATCACGTGGAATCAGAATTTTTCCGGCCTCCGGCTCATCGGGAAATTTCCCGGTCTCCCGATCGGCCAGTCCGCCTCTGCAATCAGACGCTCCTAAATTACTATTTCTTTGGCTTCGGGGTTATTAATTGGTTTAAACAGAAAACTCAAGCGGTAATAATTTACCACTCAATTTTTTCTGTTTAAACTCTAGTTTCTGGCCCAGAAAGAATTTAAATAACTAACTTGAAAAATCTATATCTGATCACGCTGAGCTTTGACAGCTAGGTTCCTTGACACGATTCAAATATATTTTAACCCCGAAGCCAAAGAAATAGTAATTTAGGAGCGTCTGATCGGATTGAGTACCTTTAAAACACCTTAGAATAAGAGAAATAATGTAATTCTAACTGCTAAACTGGCTGCAGGCAGTTATCGTGTTGTATTTTGTTGCAAATTTTGAAATCCAAGATGGCCACTGGCAGCCATGTTTTTTTTAGCCGAATGACCCCAAAATGACACATTCCTATTTACATGTTATGTTAACATCCATGAATGCACAGAAATTTATATACAGCTGTTTACAGTGAATAATATCACATTCATATAATAATTATGCTATACTATATAATAGTATCTTCTTGAGGAAATTATCATAATTTGATAAATGTTATTTCTAAACTATAAACTAAATGAAGGCCGCCCACCCCGAAGTCATGAAGAATGTGATTACTAACACCCCCACCCAGATGGGTATTTCACCTGTCATCAAACCATGCTACATGTATGACATGCCTGCAATAATGTTTTCTTTGTTTGAAATCCTATATGTCGTGGCCAGTACATTGAAAAGATTTATATCCAGAACAATATGTGATATTTTAAGTAAATCTATAGATGTACATGTCATTTCATATACTAGTGCATGTCCAAGCCTTGAAATGGTGTGCCTGTCATTTGCAGAATGATGTCCCCAGAGGGTGAGTTTAGTGATGGTACCCCGCACAGTGGGCTAGCATCACCAAATACACCCTCTGGAGAGCTCATGCTGCTTACACCTCAGCAGAAGGAGGTTCACAGAGGGTGAATTTGGTGATGCTAGCCCACTATGTGGGGTACCATAACTAAATTCTTTCTCTGGGGACCTCATTCTGCAAATGACAGACACATATTTCAAGGCTTGTTGGTATCATTTTATAAGACCTGTATGTTATATTTTATAGAGGACTGTCAGCTAGAAGTCTTGCTGTGGAAGTAAATTGACTGGAAGACATACACTGGACCAAAGTTGGAACTTGGATGTATTCAATTTACAACTGTACATGTAAGTTTTTATATAAATACGCATCACTTAGAAGATGTATAATCTGATTTGACGCCCCCTAAATAACTATTTCTTCAGCTTCGGGTTTAAATAATATTTTATTTGAGTTGAGGATCCTATCCCTCAAAGCTCTGAGTTATCAAATTTGTTAATTTTCCTCGATTATTTGTCAGCCTACCAAACATTCCACTGACTTCTTCTACAAATATGCAGATATACAAGATATTGAGAGGTCTCGCAAGGTCATCGCAAATCAATTTCGGAAGATAACATTATGAAAAGTAATGTTGGATGACTATTGGCTTTCGGTGTAAATTTCCGTTGTTGTTCATGTTGTAACTGGATGATCCGGGGACAATCAGATCAGATTGTGCACCTTTAACAAAAAGCCTTATGTTGTATGTTTGTTGAATTTAGGTCTAAATTCCCTACCTATGGAAAAGAGTCCAAACAAATAATGTCTAGCAGATTGTGTACTTCTAAGTGTCATGGTATGGAATAAGACTAAATAAAATAATACCTGTGAAGGGTAACTGGAGATTAAAAAAACAGGGGCAATTGGGGGGGGGGGGTGAATAATCACTGCATTTTGCACTTTAATTCACAGAATACTGATGACACTATATAAACCATAGCCATGATAGCCTTATAAATGGCCTGGTAAATATCCAATAACCTGATGTGCTTTGAAAGACAAATTAAAGTGATGTGAAACAATCCAGTGAGGTGTTCCCGGACCTGCTGATGGAATAATAAACAATCATGCCAAAATAATTTATCCAAATAGTCAGAAAACAACAATTAAAGTCAGTGACTAGTATAATAGTAATGGGACAATCATTTCAGTAATGTTTATACTCAATAA
This sequence comes from Siphonodentalium dalli, assembly GCA_032622095.1. Classification (NCBI taxonomy): domain Eukaryota; kingdom Metazoa; phylum Mollusca; class Scaphopoda; order Gadilida; family Siphonodentaliidae; genus Siphonodentalium; species Siphonodentalium dalli. Next base: position 85,273,049 of record CP136062.1, on the reverse strand, counting down.
GGTGCCCTGAATAAAGTAGTAAATGTTTACATTTGTGCGTGGTTCAACCGTTGTATTCTCTGAAATGCTACAGTGGATATGGTTGGAATTTTAGTTCTTAATCTCAGGTTTTTGCTACATAATTCCAGTGGGGATAGTGTTTGGATACTAACTGATTGTTTATATGCACCCATATATGCCTGTTTTAAAAAAGGGGATGTATTATGCTGCATGTCTGTCTGTTAGTTCGCTTTTGGATTCCAGATGTCAGATGATAACTTTAGATAGTCTCAACTGAGTTGAATGAAATTTGAAATGTGTGTGTTTTAATGTACAAAATACAGGTCAAGTTTGAGTTTTGGTTCAGCACGTCAATTTCACCAGAGTTAAAGGCCTTTTGTTGGAATTGCCATGGGCATATTTTGCCATGTCCTAACAATGCTTTTAATATTCAATGAAATAAGTCTGCAATATATGTCTTTAAATCTGACTTTTCCTAAACATAGTATTTTATGCATTTCTTTTCAGAGTATGTTCGTTCACTGGCATTGGAAACTTTAGTACCAGAATGTGCACAGCATACAGAGGAGGCATGTGTGTTATCTGTGCAGATACAATATGTTATTCGTCAACTTTTCATTCATAAATATTGCACCACAATATACAAGTGTGGTGCAGCCTGTGGGAAGTTAGTAACATGCTATGCTGTCAAGTGCTGCTATATTCATCAGATGCGAATATAAAGGAGTTTGCTGATCTTTAAATTTCTACTGCATGACAGGTGTAAAACAGATGAGCTGTCATTCTTGGGAATGTTCAATATAAGAAGGGTGTGATGAACTATATATTAAGTGTTAATTCATTGCAATTGTTGCAATGGTGAGGTGTGCACATACATCAGGAATATACACTGCTGTGGAAGAATGGCTAGGATGACAATTATTCCTGCTGGATATGTTTGAATTAAAGTTTAATTTTCAAAATCTCACTGTCTTCATTGATGTTTATCTTAAAACTTCATTCAACATTGATGCAACCAATTATGTCATTTGGACAATTTACTTCATCTTCGACTATTAATTTTGGTTGCTTATGATATGATTCATGAATGGGGTGGCCCTCACATGTGCAGGCAAATTACATGCCTCAATTTAAGGTTACTGACAGCACTTAAATGGTAGAATAGTCCTCAGAGGTTTGTGATTTCAGGAAATTTTACATGTAATTTGCCACATCTTGCAGCATCTTGTGGAATTTAGTTCTATGCCAGCATGCACACTTGAAAATTAATCACAAAATTATGTGAGAAACACTTGACTGTTTCTATCATAATAATTTCAGGACTGTGTAAACAGTAAATAAGTGATAACCGTAAACAAAAAAATTACATGGTCACCGTTTATTTTCTGTTTACTTGGCAACCAACATTATTATGGTAGAAACCATCAAAAATAATGGGTTTTCGTATAATTTAAGATTTGACCAATTGGCAAAAAGAACCCATATACATGTACATGTATGTTTGTGGGAGGGTATGAAAGGCATAATATAGAAATTTGATAGCCTGTAGCATGCAAGTGATCAGCTGAATTTTTGTACTGGAAATGGAATCTGGTGGCATCTGTTTCAGACTGTCTAAAGCCTTTTTATAATTAGCCCTTTAATATATCAATGGATTGGTAATTATAATAAAAATCAATTTATGACTTGGGGTCATAAATTAATTTTCATTATAATTTTACATGTCGAACTTGGAAAACCAAATTCATTCATGTGTTGCATATATTTTGTTGAGTATGGATATGGTACAATAAATGGTTGGATTTAGTGTACAGTACCCTTAAAGGTTGCATAAGTATGTTGTATGGCACATTTATCAATAAATTGTGCAAAAAAGTAACTTTTTGGTCAAAACTAAAATTGGTTTTTATCAAAACCAAAATTGGTTTCATATATAAAACCAGTTTGGGTTTTGATCAAAACCAGTTGGCGCTTGGTATTTGGTTTTGATCAAAACCTAATACAAAAGTTCAATACCAATTTGGGTTTTGAATGAAACCAATTGCTCAATACCATTTGGTTTTGATCAAAACCAAAATTGGTTTCATATATTGATCAAGTGCTCAATACCATTTGGTTTTGATCAAAACCAAAATTGGTTTCATATATTGATCAAGTGCTCAATACCATTTGGTTTTGATCAAAACCAAAATTGGTTTCATATATTGATCAAGTGCTCAATACCAATTGGTTACATATATGGGACAAAAGTACAAAACCAATTTGGGTTTTGATCAAAACCAAATACTCTTGTTATTGGGTTTTGATCAAAACCAATTTTGGTTTTTATCAAAACCAGTTGGCGCTTGGTATTTGGTTTTGATCAAAACCTAATTTGGTTACATATATGGGACAAAGTTCAAAACCAAATTTGGTTTTTTTAAAAACCAAAATGTTTAAGAGTGTACCGCTCTTTAGCGATGAGGGCAAAAGAGCGTTACGGATGATTACGTTGGCGCAATGCGCAAAATATCTTGGCAATGCACGTGCCGCTGATCCAACATGGACCGCTCTTTAGCACTGAGGGCAAAAGAGCGGTATACCGTTAATTAGCGTATCGGGGCCCATATAGCTAAAGCGCGGTATCACCCTATGTGTGCCGATCGGTGTATTGCTGTGGGTCGGTGTAGAGCTGTTAACCGCGGGAATTCCCGTACGAGGGGTAGATTGGAAAACGTGGTTTGTCAAAGCACAGAATGAAATATTCTTAACTGTTTTTTTTGCTTTAATCATCGAACAAAGGACCCAACAAACATTAAGTATGATTGCCTAGTTAATAATATCGCATACTCGCGTCCCTTCAATACTTTTATCACAGCTTTTGCCTCGAAAAAGGTAAAATTCCTGTTTAAATCTCCATAACTTTTTGCAAACCAATACCTTTACTTCGGGAAACCAATTGAAATTATAGGCAAATATATTGGGAATCGATTTGGGTGTATAAACCCAACCATCAAAGCTACATTTCTTGGTGAAAATTTAGTTTGACGGAGGGTGCTACCGAGAAAACATGGCACGAATATAGCAATGAGAAAACATGGTATGATCGGGAAAAAGCTGTCAAAGACCGGATGATAGCTGGAATTAAACCTTCATATATTCTGGTATTTTATCAGGTTTATGCGGTGTTATTCTCAGGACATTCTTCGAACATATATGGGACTGATTGGTCATGACTAAACATATCGTATAAACATTTACGTCGGGTGCAAATATCGTTTTGTTATGACTTAGCCATAGTTGCATTAGCTTTTAGAATTATGTTGGTCTCAACGAGTCTTGTGATGACGTGTTGTATTATCTCGACTAATTCCGAAGATGCAGAAGATAAGACCGACTCCAAGTCATCGATTCCACAGGCCTCACAATCTTCTATAATTTCCAAACATCTTGATACTGCTTCTTTGTCCTTGATCTCCAGTGTTTTCCGTCTGTCTTCCAGAGTTGGCTCGGTCTCTCTTCCCCAACAATCATCACCAAGAACTTTGACTTTTCCTCTGCATATCTTTTTTCCGTCGACTGCTATATTAACTATGTTTTTTCCAAACACATGTGCTACTTGCTGGATAACGTCTTGGCGAATACCTGAGGAAGATAACCCTCAGATTCTTGCTCTTGTTTAGATTCTTGGTCCTTTGTCATAAGGTTGAGTCTATGAGGTACGGCAACATCCAGCTTAGCTGTTAGAGGTTCATAGTAGTTTTTCTCTGTTAATCCTTGAGTTATGTCGCCAATGTGTTGAGGAACGAAGGAATTTTCCTCTAAATAGCCGGACAAAGTCCAAGAATAACAAATAACACATATATTGTCTAAGGGCAGTGAGACATGAGCGATAAGTCGATTCATCTCCATATACAGATACAGATCGACATGCCCCTCACCTTCTAGCTGTTGTAGCACTTTTGGCAGCAGGTCTGTTAGTTCCTCAATCTCAACTTCAAATTCCGTTTCGTCTATTGGGATACTACTGCCACTGGTATCATCCATTGAACTTTCTTCCTGTTCATCAACTATTTCTGATTCATAGTTTAGTTTTCGCTTGACAGGTGTGTTGAGTTTTTTTTACTTTCGATTTCACATTGACAATGAATATTGACTCGTCCTTAACATCGACCCTTCTCCCCTCTGAGACTAGGTCTGTTGGAATGACACCACGATGCACTTTCAGTGCGTATTTCTCTGTCCCTGTTGCATGGTCCAAAAACTTTTCCAAATAGCGCAACTCACATTGTCCGTGATCTGACATTGTGATCTACAATACCACTCGTGTTCGTCCACTTTGATCCACAGTGAACACATTTAAACGCCTGCACCATCCCAGAAACGATGAGAGAAATCACCATGTGAATGAATACTAATGCACTTACTTATATTGAGATCAATCAACTGGACTCGATGATTACGTGATATATATGGAGGGTTATTAGGGTCACAATCCTAACTTCACATTTTAATTCTAACTTATCATTTTAATTCTTATATTTTAATTCTAACTTAACATTTTAATTCTTATATTTTAATTCTTATATTTTAATTCTATTTACATTCTATTTACATTCTGTTTACATTCTATTTACATTCTGTTTACATTCTGTTTACATTCTGTTTACATTCTGTTTACATTCTGTTTACATTCTGTTTACATTCTATGTACTCTAACTTAACATTTTAATTCTTATATTTTAATTCTATTTACATTCTATTTACATTCTATTTACATTCTATTTACATTCTATTTACATTCTATTTACATTCTATGTACTCTAACTTAACATTTTAATTCTTATATTTTAATTCTAACTTAATAGTTTTATTTTAATATTTTAAATCTGCTACAAAAAGGTCTAATGTTGGAATTAAAATATTATATTTAAAAAGTTGAAATTGAAATGAGCATAAAACTGATCTCAGAATTGAAAGGCAAAAATTAAAACAAACATAAAATTTATTCTGGAAGTTGTAATTGTGACCCTAATAACACGCCTGCACTTCTGTAACAATTATAACGAATGGGGGTCGCTGCGATCGGACGACGGAAATTGCCGATCTCGCAGTCACATGATTTCCGGTCATGTGATCCATACCCGGAAGAGATTGCATGTCGGCCAGGGAATATATTCCCTGATGTCGGCAGACATTTTTGCTCAACAACGAAACTTCTCTCGCCGATTCTCATCAAATGTAAGTAAACTGAGTAATGTTCAAATAACTTTGATGCAGTCATCGACTAATGGTATAATATGACCGCGTGGATTGGTTCTTAGGTTCCCAATACGATTTAATTTGATTTACCAGCCGCTTGAATTGGTGCACTTCAATGGCATTCTGCCGTTTTGACGTATTAGCCCCCACCACCCATTCAGCGATGGAAATGAACTTTTAACCTGAAGAACCAGACTTCCCTTGTCCTATGTCTTCCTGGGTCAATTCCCCACCCAACGGTAGCGCGGTTCCATATCTTCATGATTTTACATATGATTTTTTTCATTCTGAATTTTTAACTTTTTATTCCATCACCCTGGTCCAATATATTACTTATTAGACGATTCGGATTAAGACCTATTTTAATATTTGGACATTTATGTGGTCTTAATCCCTCATCGTCCAACAAAGGACGTGAAAACTTGCAAAGTGTAGAACCCGATAATTCTATTGGCATGGACATGCCACTTTAACTTACACTGTTCACGTCATCTAATGACACAAATAAAACTACAAATAAAAAACACATACCTTTTGTTGGAATGTTAAATATCATGACTGAACTAACTAGCATAAATTTGTGTCACTATTAATCCCACAGTCTGTTGTTGGCCATTACATATAGCCCTAGAGTAAGAATAATAGGAAAGTTGGGAAACAACATGTTAATTTTTTTTTTTTAAACTCACCCACCTCCCCTGTTGCACTCGAAATCTCATAAAAACGAATACGCTTCGGACATGAATAACTACGTATGCAAAACTATCGAATATCGATAATTACTTACCATACATTTCTTGAGAGGTATATCCAGAAAAACTACTTTTATCAGGTGAACATAATCAAAATTTGGCTCGACACAACATCATTAGCACGGAAATGTTAGGATCGATAACCCTTTCGAAAAGTCTGTTTTTATTTCAGGATTTTGTTCGAATTGACACACAAAACAACGGATTCATAACGGAAAAATAAGAAAATTCAAACAATGACTTCTCTACTGTAAGTGACATGCAATGGAGAGTGGACCAACATCAACTAAAAGCACACCTATTTGTTATTTGAAGAAACAGAGTATTTATCTTGTTGAGTCTGGCATGAAAAATCTCATGATTAGATGTTGCGTTTAAAAAAAAAATGTGGAAAATTACCGTACTTGTAAGTGAACAATCTATGAACCTTGATACGCCTGTAGCCAGAGTAGATTCATGGCATGATCTATCTTTTATGGAACTACTTCAGAATATATACATGTTGTAATGCGATTGCATCCAGTGAGCACATTCAGGTATCCCTGCCCCACTCCTGCTTGGTACAATTATTTAATAGGAAGCGCCTGGTTGAATTTACAGTGGTATGATAGATCACTTCTATCCTCAAGCAACTTATGCCATTCAATGGCATTTTTTCTAATGTGAAGGGGTACTCTCAGGTGCCTAATAATAGTGTCAGCATGATTATTAATTTGGAGAAAATTCCCAATGATCACTAATATTTACATTGAGACATTATTAAAATCAGCCTAAATCCCTACCAATCACTATTATTAGGCCATCACGATTATTATGCACCTGAGAGTTTGGCTTGAGACCCCACCACAGTTCAATTCATACCAGGTTCTCAGCTTCCGTTATTTTCCAATGTTTGAACACAAAGACATGGCCATGATAAATGGCTTATTGTTTGGATACCAGTAATATATAGAGAGTAATCACTTCATTGAACTGGTGACATGAAATAATTCATGAGAGGTAGGGATGTTGTACAAACACAAATTAGACCCTGCCTCAATTGAATTTTTTTTCATGGCACCAGTTCAATCAAGTGATTATTCTCGGTTGAATCATATTCCATTATAAACATCTTAATTTATTAGAAATCCTAATATCACTGCCATTATAATCATGACGCATATATTTCGATTGTGAATATAAATACATAACATGCTAGCTAAAGTGACATAATTCAGGAGTGCAATTATAGTTTATAATCACTCGATAAATCAAGGTAAATCAGATATGAATGTAATAAAGTCATTTTAAAATTTAAAGTATACCAGTACATGCAGTGTGTAAGTGTATAGTGTGCATATACATGTGCACGTTGTCTGGGCGAAATAAATCATCCAGGCTGACAACTGTGTATTCTCCCTGAAATTGGCCTGTGAATGGCAATGTCAGAATTGTTAGCATCACTTACATTGAATACTGCAGCATAAATGCATGTTGGTATGTACGGTACATGTATTATTACCTTAATCCATTGCATGTACATTATTGTATTCGGTTGTTTCAATTAGGGCCCTGCGAATCAATTCAATGTGATGCAGAATCTTTCATCTTATTCGATTCAATATCGCGTGTTCTGATTCAGATTGTATGGAATCATTGGCACCAGTTGCTTTCCAATTACTTCCAACAGACTGCATTGCTTTTTAGCTCACCTGAGACGAAGTCTCCGGTGGAGCTATAGTCATCACTCCTTGTCCGTCATCCTTCCATCCATCCGTCCGTCAACAATTCTTTAAACATCTTCTTCTCCCAATCCATAAGACCGATTGGGTTCATATTTGCTGTGGATGTACCCTAGGTGACTAACTTCAGATTTGTTCAAATGAGGTTACTGGGTCAAATAGTTGCGAAGACAGGGCCATAACTCTTTCCCTCCATAGTATTTCTTAAAACTACTTCTCTTGTACCATCGGGTCGAATGGGTTCATATTTGGTACGAAGGGTCCTTGTGTGACTGGGGTTCAGATTTGTTTAAATGAGGTCACTGGGTCAAATGTGGGAGCCAGGGACATAACTAAAAAAAATATTCAGATTTAACTCCTTGCTCAATTTAACACACAATTTTTTTTATTATTAAAACCATGTTATTAAATTTGAAAAACTCTTCACCATTTTAACATCCTCAGAGTTATGAAACTTAATCTTTAATGAAACCACAGAAACTTTCCATCACCCCCCTCCCCCACACATGACCCAGGCCCCATCACCCCACCCTGCCCACAACCAGAAGCAGTTATTACTAGTATACCTGCCAGTATTATAACTGCCAGAAGACTCAGTCTGGTAGTGTCAGGTCATTAATTGAGATCAGAATGACAGATTAGAGATTAGAATGTTGTTGGACAGGTTTGTGTAAACAACACTAGCACTGGTGCTTGTTATAATCAAATTAAAATTTAGTGTGTCTGACATTTGCAGAATGAGGTCCCCAGAGTTACAGCAGGCTAGGATCACCAAATACAATATCCAGGGACCTCATTCTGCTTAGGCCTCATCTTCTGGGAGTATCAAATTGATATTTTGTTTTAGTTACTTTTTCCCTTCTCTTTAGTTTCTGTCCCCTAATTTGCAGAAGATTAAATGCATAATTGAGGTGCTCAATGGGTGTGCATCACCAACTTCAACTGTAGAACTTCAGTCTGTTTCTAGGTTTCCCATGGCAGTTGAGGCCTAATCAGACTGAGTGTGAATTTGGTGATGCTAGCCTGCCTTGCGGAATAGTGTAATTAAATTCACCTTATGGGGAACTCATTCTGCAAATGTCAGACAAACTAAATTCAGACTTGGCTGTTTCATATTATTTTCTTAACCACCACTTATCCAGGTGAAGAAAAATTGGATTGTATTTGTCTTCTGTCTGTCCTTCTATCCCTGTCTGTTGGGATGTCTATCCATGCGTCTATCAACAATTGTTTTCTTCTCCATATTAATGACCGAATGTGTTTATATATTTTGGTGTGCATGTTCCCTTGGTGACTCGCAATCAGATTTGTTCAAATAAGTTCATCAGATCAAATAGGTGCAAAGCCAGGGCCATAACTCTTTCCCTCCATAGTAATTCTTAAAACAATTTCTTCTCAAGAACCTTTGAGCCTATAGCCCTATATACTTATATTTGGTGTGGAGGGACCTTGGGTGATCAGGGTTCAGATTTGTTCAAATGGGGTCATTTTTAGGAAAAGAGGCCCACAGAGGGTGAATTCTATGATACTAGCCCACCTTGCGGGATAGTGTCATTAAATTCACCTTTTGGGGACCTCATTCTGCAAAGGTCAGACACACTAAATACAGGCTGGGATGTTTCAATATTATTTTCTTAACCACCACTTATTCGGGGGGTGGGTATATTGAATATTGTGGGTATATTGATATTACTAGATGAATGGATCTCATAGATGTAGATCCACATTTGTTCTAATAGGGCAGAGATAAGAGATTTAACTCTCCTCTATGCTGTTAGGTACTGGTATAATATTGATTTCTAGGCAGCCTGGGTAGGGGCAATGTTTGAGGTAATGGGGAGGGAGTATAGAGGGGATGGAGTTTTGACACCCTACTTAATCAAAATTTGAACAGTTGAAAAGTTCATGCCCGATACAACATTAGTTGTAGATTAGATGATCACACCAAAATTTTTCATGTCTGATACAACATTAGTTGTAGATTTTCCAATATTATTTTCTTAACCACCACTTTTCCAGGTGAAATCATGCTCTGATTTTTCAAAGAAAAATTGGGGGTATATTGGATATTGGGGGTATATTGATATTACTAGATGAATGGATCTCATAGTTGGGGATTCACATTTGTTCTAATAGGGGCAGAGATAACTCTCCTCTATGCTGTTTGGTACTGGTATAATAATATTGATTTCTAGGCAGCCTGGCGAGGCAATGGGGAGGGAGTGTAGAGGGGATGGACTTTTGACCTGCTACTTTGATCAAAGTTTAACCAGTTGAAAATTTCATACCTGATACAACATTAGTTGTAGATTAGATGTTCACACCAAAATAGGTTAGAATTGTTATCATAGTTTGGTTTTATTTTCCAACATGTATGTTTTTAAATCAACAGTCCATATGTTGCTACTTCAGGTTAAACTGTTGGACAGAAATGGCCACAAATTTTAACTTACTGGGGTGTCAGGTTGGTAATTTTCAAAAGTTTAAGAGCTTGAAGGACTGGTACCAGTTGTAAAATTCAACCTAAGAGGGGTGTAAAAAGGATTTTTGTTAACTGAGTACTGTGGTACCGGGATGGTTGTCTTCTTTAAACGGTAAGAGGTTGGAGATTTGTCAGTGGTGTGCAATTAGAAAGTTCAAGGTCAAGAGCCCTGCTCATCCGAGAACCTCCAGTTATATCCATGTTTAGAATTACTTGTATTAAGTGATTTTGTCAAGTACTGACTGTTGAACCGGTAGTCATCAGAGTCCCAGTCTTCTCAGTCTCTACAGTCTGGTGAGCGACCCACAGTCACTGACTGTCTTGTTCTCTCAGGATTATGAAACCGACAAAAGACTGCACAAATAAATAACACTCACCCCTGGTCAAGATTCCTGCTAGGCTGTTGGTCGGTCCTGCTGAATTGATATGATGCTGGTAGGTCAAACTGATGCTGTCACACAAATGTACAGGCTATTTTTTTTACAAAGTTGTCATTTTCACAGTGTTTGGCTAATCCGAGCTAATTGAGAAAAAGCCAGCACTGATGTTTGCAAATTTTATGTACCAACATTGAGTCCTTCACATTTGACTAAAAAATAATTAATGCTTATCGCTTATGATTAGAGCTTGGTGTAAAATGTTTTACTGTGGAGGTTTACGAGCATATTTTCACCTCTGCACAATACAAATCATTAATAACACCACACATATATGGCATTAGTACAACAGTAGCTCGAAGACGAGTGTGACTCACCACACAGTAGCATTTCAACCAGGCTCTACTCATAATTTACTTTATAACCCAATGTATATTGGTTTTGATTTGAGAAAGGAATACATCTCGATGAATTGTCCAAATGTTGTGTACATACATCTTTCAAAATATGTGAATGCATTATGATCATGAGTCTAAATCAGTATTGACACTCCAATACGATACAAAATTTGTGGCAATAATAAGAAAGTCTGTGAATGGCATTGCAAGATGGGACTTGGTGCGACAAGAGTAAAGTGCACAGGTGATTTTAAATGAAAACGAGAGGCCATACCCATACCATTGCCTTGGCGATAGCGATCAGCTAGTTTTATAAATCCTTACATCAACCTTTTCATGAGTGCTAAAGTTTCAACAATTCACACTTAATATAGTGATCGTGTGAAAAATATTTAGTTATCACATTGTGTCAACAGGACTGGTGGAGGATGTTAATATTTTTATGCAAATAAACCAAATGACCCTCACTATGCAGGTTAGGGGTGTGTTCTCATCAACTATGCCAAGAACTACATGTATAAGCATTATCAATTGAAATATTTGAGTTATCAAATCATATAGAATGGGGTTAATCTTACCCAAACTAATGAACTGATAAACACAAAATAGTCTATACAAAGCTTGTCATTGGATTTAAAAACCCATACAATAAGTCAGTCTCAAGAATACCAGCACCATTAATATTACCCTGGAGCCCAAATGCAATTGAGGGAATTTAAAAATAAGACATTTCCTCTAATGATGAATATTCAATTGGTGATTTATTGAAACCCTTACGGAACCTGGATCAAAGTGAAAGGGATAATATTATATCTGTCTATCGCATAATAAGTGTCATGGAATGGTTTAATTTTAATCCCAAATCCATGCAAATCAAAAGTGGATCACCATCAACCTGGACATAATATAGGAGAATGATCAAATGAAAAGCATCAAAACCATATGATGTGTGGAGAGGGTTAATCATTTTCAATGACATCATATCATGGAACTAAGGAATGTGTGGATTAATTTTTGTCTAAGATAAGACAACAATGTCTGTAAAACATCCCTACAAAGTAACAATGGACTATTCCAATTTAATATTTTAGAATATGTGTCCTATAACATGTAGTGTGTACATTAACTAATGTAATGCACATGTTTCAGCAAAGGGGTTAACTTAATATTTCACAGAAAACAGAACTCCACCAGATAGTCATCAATCAATTTGACATTATGAAAAACAAATCCTACCAGCCAGTGGTACCACTATCAGGCTTTATACCAGTAGCATGTCATATATAATGTCCATAGTGATAATTAACTCATTTCAATAACACACATGGTCTGTTAGATATGTTCTCGTAAAATTCCCAGCAGTAACTACTTGAATTATAAAGGGTCATAACTCTGTTAAAATATATCAGATCAAACCCATATTTGTACTCGATCTGTATTTAGGGGTGATAATTTCATATACCAAATTTGGTGTTGATCAGATGAATTTTTTTTTGAGTCATGGCAGCTTGGGTGAATTCTAAGTAAACATAAGAGTGAAAAGGGTTAATTAAACAATACCAACGAGAGGCCGATCACGATCGGCAGATGTTAACACATCCCTTGGCGATGGTAAGTTATTCTGATCGGAATCATAAATGAGAGTTTTGATGTTGAATTATAGAGTATACTGTTATGTACTATTATAGACAATGTACCCAACACAAATTATTGGAATTTATGGGTCACTCACATTTATATAAGAGAATGCACTGGAACAGGATCTGTAGAGCTGCACAACCACAGCCTTGGGTTAAATGTGAAAAGGTGACTTGGACATGGAATACTTGGTCAAGAGCTTTACAATGTTAATGTATCAAATGTATCAAATTCTACCCACAACAGTCATCAAGATAAACACCTCACTTCTCTAAGGAGTTAAACTTCATATTACTGGTAATTAATTGTAGACTGCTAGGGTTGTCTGTTCAATTCTTAGTTGAAAAAGGGCCATAACTCCATTAAAAAATATCGGATCAAACCCATATTCGAACTTGATCTGTATTTTGAGTTGAGAAACTCGCATACAAAATTTGGTTCCTATCAGTTGAGAAATGGTTTATTTATGGAAGCATGCATGAATTCTATGTCAAAGGGCCATAACTCCATTAAAAAATATCAGATCAAACCCATATTCGAACTCGATATGTATTTTGGGCTGAGAAACTCACATACCAGATTTGGTGCCGGTAAGATAAAAATATTTTGAGTTATGGCAGCATGCATGAATTCTAAGTCGAAAAAGAGCCATAACTCCGTTAAAAAACTCGGATCAAACCCACATACCAAATTTGGTTCCAATGAGATAAAAAATGTTTGAGTTATGGCAGAATGTGTTAATTCTAAGTGGAAAAAGGGCCATAAGTCTGTAACAAAATCTCGGATCAAACCCAAATTCAAACTCGATCTGTATTTTGGGCTGAGAAACCCATATACAAAATTTGGTTCCGATCGGATAGAAAATGTTTGAGTTATCGCATTATGTACTCACATACCAAGTTTACATACATGTACATCTCAATAAAATGAGATATATCAGATGAAAGGTATTTCTATTAAGTATCAGGAATGTTGAGAAGGGTTCATTTTAACTACAAAAGTCCACACTGTACTAAGTGAATGGGATATAATAGGAGAATGACTACATGAAAAATATACAAAAGCATAAAATTGATGACCAGGGTTAACAATTTAACTCTATAAAATTAGGGGACTGTATGTCACTTGAACAATGCATTGATAGGCTAAATCTGACAGAGCTGCCTGGGAGTCCTGAGCCAACAGGGTCCACACACTATGGAAATGCAATAAACAACAGATGGCTTGCAGCAGTGAGTATCAGATTTCATTATCAATAATATAGTTTAACTCTAGTCTCTTTCTCAGATACCACAGTTAATTATAAGCTGCTTCTGGTTATATATTGTAAGCAAATCTCAAATCTGTTCAATTCTAAGTTAAAACGGGGCCATAACTCTGGTATAAACAAGAGGTGTGCACTCGAGTGCTAGCATACCCCCACCGTGGCAAATTCAACCCGCATTATCCGTAAACTCAACCAAAAAGATTTTTAACTTTAAAGAAAAATTCGGACTAATAATATCAATATGGTGTCACAAGAAGCTTGTACAGAAAAAATTATTCAAATCGGTTCATATTTGTTAAAGTTATTAAGTCAGACAGAATTTTCTAAGTCAAAATAAGTCGAAAATGAGGTGTAATATTACGAAAAACAGTCTGAGCCAATCCCTAGCCGCATCATGTAGAGAGGGTATTGTGAGAAGCATGTATACCAAAAATTATTGAAATCGGTTCATATTTGTTAAAGTTATTAAGTCGGACAGAATTTTCTAAGTCAAAATAAGTCGAAAAAGAAGCGTAACTTAAAAAAAAAAAGTCGGACCGAACCGCAATTAGCATCATGCGGAGAGACCGTCCTAAGGAGATTGCATACAAAAAATTATTGAAATCGGGGTATAAAAACAGGATCTGACCCATATTCAAAATCGATCTGTATTTTGAGTTGACAAACACACATACCAAATTTGGTTCCTATCAGATGAAAACTAGTAGATTTATTGAATCATGCATGAATTCTATGTCAAAGGGCCATAACTCCATTAAAAATAATCTGATCAAACCCATATTCGAACTCGAACTGTATGTCAGGTGGAGAAACTGACATACCAAAATTGGTTCTGATCAGTTCTGATCAGATCATTTTTTTTTAGTTATCATAGAATTTGTGAATTCTAAGTCGAAAAAGGGCCATAACTCCGTAAATAAAACTCTGATCAAATCCATATTCGAACTCGACAAACTTACATACCAAATTTTGTTCCGATCAGATATTTCAGTTATCGCACCATGCGTAAAGTGTCTACAGACAGACAGACGGACGGACTAACGACGAGTGGTCAATCCGGACAACGACACTGTTTACCATACTATGGTATGGGTAACCATAAAAACCATACGTGCTAAGAAAAACCTAGGTAAGAAATATGAGGCAGATCAGAAGAAATATGTTCAACTTATTGCATTGGATAGCATGTGTGTAAAGGGTTAATTATTTTCTAAACCGATCAACCAATCAATACCAATAACTATACAGATGAGGGGTGTGTCATCATAAACCTACATATCAAATATGAACACAATCGGAGAAAAAATACTTCAGTTATAGCATCGGATTAAAAAATTTATTTTTTTCTTTGAAAAATGGGTCATAACTCCTTTAAAATAAATCGGATCAAACCCATATTTGAACTCGATCTGTATTTTGGGCTCTGAAACTCGCATACCAAATTTGGTTCCGATCAGATAAAAATTGTTTGAGTTATGACAGCATGCGTGAATTCGAAGTTTAAAAAGGGCCATAACTCCGTAAAAAAAAACTCGGATCAAACCCATATTTGAACTCGATCTGTATTTTGGTCTGAGAAACTCCGGACGTCAACATTATGTTTACCATACTATGGTATGGGTAAACATAAAAATGTAAGGCACAATCGCAAAATTGTGGAAAGAGGCAGACTATTGGATGGGGAAATCACACACAAAGGCATACAATCGGGAACATGTCTCTATTCCGAAGGTTCACTATTCCGAAGGATCACTATATTCCGAAGGTTCGCTATTCCGAAGGTTCGCTATTCCGAAGATTTTTTTTATTTTAAAGGTTAATTCTATATTCAAGTATTGAGAGGGTTCTTTATCACCCCATGCATCCGGACATACTCGTAGCGGAAAACATGCTCGTAACGGAATAACCACATGGCCCGCGATTTGCACATCGTCTTTAGTTGTCGTAAGTTATTTCATAAAAACACGGTTTATGTTACCTTGATTTTTGTTAACGTTAACAGCGACAATCGGTCTACAGAAATGAGCGGTTGTGGTTTCCGCAATCTGCATATTACTGTTTGATAATCGGGTTTTATACGAAAATTATGACCTGAATACTTACTCGGTATAAGTTTTATCAAATTTTAATGAATCTTTGCATTGACATATTATATAACATAGTCTCTCAAAGTATGACATCTTAGCTTCAAAATGAACTGGACATGTTTGCGATGTCAATCATATTAGTGCCCGAAAAATTAGTTTCCATTGAGGCACTCACTCGATTTTGGGGTATGTCTATAGCTGGTGCTATAGATATTTCATACCACTGCTATAGACATACCATATTTTCTTGCTATGACCTGCATATATGGTTATTTTTTACTATGGAAAATGTAGATACATGACTGGAAATGTTGTCTATGATATTAAGGGAATATCCGCGGAAATAGCAATGTATGCAAAGACTAGATTGTCTGGGCTGTTACCACAGAAATCGTAATTTTATGTAAGAAATGCAAATTTTGCCACAATTTTTGGCCTAACTTCCCGGTAAAATAGGATTAAACTGCGTCCAGGTTTAAAGAAGTTTGATGTACAGTTGGGTAAATTATAGCCACAAATAATACCACCACCGTCAACCACTGGTATGTGTTTGTTTCGGTGCAACATTTGTCTAACCGTGAATGGTGTGCAAATCGCGGGCCATGTGGTTATTCCGATACGAGCATGTCTTCCGCTACGATCATATCCGGATGCATGGGGTGTTTATCACGATAACTCTTTTTTATGAAGGAAATAACTTCTTTTTTTTTTGGGAAGGTTACCTTGAGATTTAATGTCATTACGTATGACGTTATTTTCCAATACATATTCACGTCAGGCAGTCCACACAATTGCTCTTTCCATACGATGTAATGTCATTGCGTATGGCGTTATATCTCAATAATCTTAGAGGCATCATAACAATCTGTGCCATAAAATATGATTAAAACAATATATATAGTTCATCACCATTTCAAACGTCTGTATCAGAAGATGCCCATAGAGAAATAGAAAACATCTTAAATCATAAAAAGATTCCCCCGTTATATGCCATGGCTCCCAGAATGCAACATAATTCAACCTAGTGTATTTTCAATTGAAGGGGAATAACACTATCTTTAAAATATAAAGTTATCCCCCTCCATTGAAAATAATACACTTCACTTTGCGCAACAAAACCAGATGAACCTTAAGCACAAAAAAACACGTCGTTATCTCAACAAAAACAACACACAGTTTATGACATGGGATAAGCTGATTATACAGTGTTAGAGAGCTTCATATTTCAAATGGTATAAATAGTGGCATATATTTTATATATGTGATCTGGGGGTTTTAAAATTAAGTGGGCCTTGAATGTTGATGTTTTTTTCAAATACAGATTGCCATTCTCTTACATGTAGTTTATTTCAGTCGTCATGTTTTTAACTTTCCATAATAAACGATAAACTGATACTCTCTTCTTTATATTAATAACCAACATCTGCGACGGTGTATAAATGTACTAGGCCTATATATGAATACTAGCGTAATCGTATTTTTCATTTCTCGTGTGGTTTTTGTGGTGGGGTGCAAATTTTGATTCATTTTTGGTTAAATACGCCCAGAATAGAAAACCTTCGGAATAGCGAACCTTCGGAATAGCGAACCTTCGGAATAATGAACCTTCGGAATAGGGAACCTTCAGAATAATGAACCTTCGGAATAATGAACCTTTGGAATAGAGAACCCTACCCCATACAATCAGCGCTATTGATATTTTTACCAGAAAGTCTCAAATTGGCATTGCATAATTGTATTTGGTCTTACCTAGATCATGCCATGGACCTGTAGTTTGGCTAAATCTACGGCGTTACACAGAGCAGAGAATCATGGCACGATCTAACCGGTAGGTGTTACTGAGAAAAGTGCATCATTTAGAATGAAAAAAATGTAACAGACGATCACAAAATTCTAGAAAGAGGCACACCGCTGGATGGGGAAGTCACACACGAAGGCATAAAATCAGCGTTATTGATATTTTTAACCAGAAGGTCTCAAATTGGCATTGCAAAATTGTATTTGGTGTTACCTAGATCGTGCCATGAACCTGTACTTTGGCTAACGCTACGGCGTTAGCCAGAGTAGAGAATCATGACATGATCTACCGGTAGGTGTTACAGAGAAAAGTGCATCATTTAAAATGAAAACAAAGTAAAATACAATCACAAAATTGTGGAAAGAGAATGGGGAAGTACACATGAAGGCATAAAATCAGCGTTATTGATATATTTTACCAGAAAGTCTCAAATTGGCATTGCAAGATTGGATTTAGTGCGACCGAGAAAGTTCCCCATGGATTCAGAACGAAAAAAAAATTAACATAGAATCGTGAACTTGTGTAAAGTCGCATACCGTTGGGTGGGGAATTCACAAAGGAAGGCACTAAATCAGTGTCATGTATATTTTCGACTAGAAAGTGTCCAATGACGATTGCCAAATGGAGCCTGGCCCCTGGGCGATGGAATAAAAAGTGAAAAATTCAGAATGAAAAAAATCATATGTAAAATCACGAAGATATGGAACCGCGCTACCGTTGGGTGGGGAATTGACTCAGGAAGACATAGGACAAGGGAAGTCTGGGTCTTCATGTTAAAAGTTTGTCATTTCCATCGCTGAATGGGTCGTGGGTGCTAATACGTCAAAAAGGCAGAACCAATATGAAACCATGCCACTGCGCATGACAGACATGTGCTTATTTGTAAACAGGAAATGATTTTAATGAAACAGACAACAATTTTTTTTTTTGCACAAATGACAAATGTCTTTATTTTAGCTCACGAAGGTGCGGATTTCGGAACTTTTGGTGGAATCTTGTCTTTATTGTCACCATAAGAAGAGAACCAAGCAGAATCTGGCGCCAGGAGTCCTTTATCCCCTGTAAATAGAAAAGGTATGAGCCTCAGATACAAAATGTACACAAGCAATCCGAAACTCAAAAGAGTGTAAATCTTTCGAGTTTCCCCGGAACTAGAGAATCAGAATGCCATTGAACTTGAAGTAGCAACATTACAAACTTTTTTGTATTTGAGATTTTGTTGAAATATTTTGGGTATTGTAGTAATTTAGAACATAAACATAACCATTTGATTGAGTTTCATTACTTAGAATTGGTCTAAGTTAGAAAAATTGACTTTGAAAAAATTTCAGTTTTAAGACATGACAAATTCATATTTCGAGAAATGCTCCAAAGTCGAACCCATGACATAGAACACACCAGGATTCACTCAGTTAGGTAATATTGTGTCCTTGTCTTACTTAAGGTTATATTCTGTTGAAATATGATGGAATTGATGGAATTAATTGTCAGCAATGAATGTGCCATGAGCGGCAAGTGGCGGACAACATGGAAAAAGGGAAGAAAATTGTAACATTTTGCCAGAATGTATATATATCTGGAAAGCAGCCTATAGAATGACACAGCATGCTGCAGCTAAGTTATGTGAATGACAATCCGGCTCACTTTATCGAATGTCCTTGATTTGATCTTGAAAATATTGCCTTTCACTTCTTTAGAACTCCAAGAATGTGAAGTTCAAAATGTATAACTTGCCTCTCCCTTATAATTACGGTAACTAAAAACTGTGTCCCCCTGAGCACCATATATTGGAAATAAATGGGCATTGGACTTGTTATTATGTTAACCTGATAGCATTCAGTCATACACTGTATGACAGTCCAGTGAGTGCAACCAACTGATTTTCAATAATATGTACTGTCACCACAGGCCTTCTAAACAGTGATTGAGATCTTAATAAATATAAATATAATACATCTATTCTCCATTTATAGTAAGGTAAGTGGGCGGTATCTGGAGAAGTCGCCCCCCCCCCCCCCCCCACGGAGTCGGGCCCATACGAAGACGTCCCTACGCGAAGTCGGCCCCATTAATTAGAAGGGATTAAATCGGCTTAATTTGATTGAGGTAGTGTTAATGTTTGCTAATTGTGAGGTCCTCAATTTTTGCAAAAATATATAATATGATATCACTCAATTATGGAATGCGTTCCGTTTAGCACGAGTACAGTATCAAATAACTGCATGATGAAGACTTTTATTTTAAATGTAGGCTCAGTTTAATATAGACCCTGCCTGACCAAGACTCAGAGCCCCATAAATGTTTGTGTTATAGCGACTGATGGTTCACTAAAGACCCACCCCTGTGCTCTACCACAACTGTTTAGAATGCCTGTGACTGTCACTACAATACTTTACACATCACAGCTTTCAATGAGATTATTACATATATTATACATCCGAGCCTTGAAATAGTGTCTGTCATTTGCAGAATGAGGTCCCCAGAGGGCAAATTTAGTGATGCTAAACAGCAAAGCGTGTTGGCATCACCAAATTCACCCTCTGGGGACCTCATTCTGCAAATGACAGGCACACGATTTCAAGGCTTGAATGCACACAGTATAATATATATAAACCACTTTTACTTATGTTATACATACAGTTTATATTCACATAATGTTATACTTTCAACGTGTTTATTGCTGCTAACAAAATCAAATATAATCTAACACCTGTAGGGATCAGCTGTTTTGACCAGGTACTCAGGTGTGAAACTGATATAACGGTAATCACAACAATTGATAAGTTGTGTCTGAGACAATTGGAACAAGGCCATGGGACTCAGAATATACGTATTCAATGTTTAGCATCACCTACCACAAAATAAACAAGTGAAATATATTCTTCTTATAGCTTTTGCTTCGTAAAAAGCGTCCCGTTCGCGAAACCGTGCACGCTTCAGATCTGGATCTAAAGCGGAAGTGAGAACTGTTCAAAACGAACTATTCAGTGAAACGGACCCTTGTCTATTTATAGCTACTATAAAATTTGGTTCGCCATTAACTTTTACCGGGCATACTAGCGGTTGGCCGATGAGAGCGCAGCAGGTAAATCATTTTTTTTTTCTGTCTCAAACATTACTTGTTATCCACGTTCACTGCATTGAACCCCAATTACTGTGTCTGCGTAATTTTCGAATAATTCTTTTATCATGTTCTAATTGATCCCGGTTATTTATTTGAGCACTAAATGATAGCTTATTTATTCGGATTTCGTTTTAGCGCGAAATCCAGAAATATCTATACAGATCGAGTGTCATGTGATTCCATAGATTGCAACACCCCGCTCCGGTTCCATGGTCGGGACGCCTTTTTTTAAATACCGGAAGTCAGCTTACGAGCGACATCTCGAGGGAGGTAATGTCTCTACTTGAAGTGCACAAATTCAAGCGGCTGGTAAATCAAATTAAATCGTATTGGGAACCTAAGAACCAATCCGCGCGGTCATGTTATATCATTAGTTGATGACTGCATCGAAGTTATTTGAAAACATTACTCAGTTTACTTACATTTGATGAGAATCGACGAGAGAAGTTTCGTTGTTGTGCAAAAATGTCTGCCGACATGCAATCTCTTCCGGGTATGGATCACATGACCGGAGATCATGTGACTGCGAGATCGGCAATTTCCGTCGTCCGATCGCAGCGACCCCTTTCGTTATAATTGTCACAGAAGTGCAGGCGTGTTATTTGGGTCACAATTACAACTTCCAGAATAAATTTTATGTTTGTTTTAATTTTTGCCTTTCAATTCTGAGATCAGTTGTATGCTCATTTCAATTTCAACTTTTTAATTATAATATTTTAATTCCAACATTAGACCTTTTTGTAGCAGATTTAAAATATTAAAATAAAACTATTAAGTTAGAATTAAAATATAAGAATTAAAATGTTAAGTTAGAGTACATAGAATGTAAACAGAATGTAAACAGAATGTAAATAGAATGTAAATAGAATGTAAATAGAATTAAAATATAAGAATTAAAATGTTAAGTTAGAATTAAAATGTAAAGTTAGAATTAAAATATAAGAATTAAAATGTTAAGTTAGAGTACATAGAATGTAAATAGAATGTAAATAGAATGTAAATAGAATGTAAATAGAATGTAAATAGAATGTAAATAGAATTTAAATATAAGAATTAAAATGTTAAGTTAGAGTACATAGAATGTAAATAGAATGTAAATAGAATGTAAATAGAATTTAAATATAAGAATTAAAATGTTAAGTTAGAATTAAAATTTTAAGTAAGAATTAAAATATTAAGTTAGAGTCAAAATGTGAAGTTAGGATTGTGACCCTAATAACCCTCCATAGGAATGGACTTCGGTCATATAGACAGATTTCACTAACTGTTCTGCAATATTTCCAGAGTCGTCTCCTTTCTTCAGATCTTCGGTGGCAGGCAAATCTTTCTTATCTGTTTTGGGCAACGAGTCTCACTGAGAAAGAATATCTCATTAATGGTATATCCATTGCAATGCGGATAAGGAATTCCCAAGGTATACGCAGAGGTAGACCAAAAACCCTAACAGCTGGTGATGTTCGATCAGATTTTAAAATAAATCCAGATTATCCAGAAAACTTTTATGGGTTTATGAAGAATATGAGAGGTTCGGAGGCATACTGGAATGGAACAAAACTCGACCTCTTTGCGATGATAAGACACTGTGGTCCACCAACATTCTTCTTGACATTAAGTGCTAATGATATGCATTGGGAGGACTTAATGGCGGTTCTGTGTAAGCTTTCGGGTTTGTCATCTTCTGAAGCAGATGTTGCGAAAATGTCATCTGGAGAACGACGCAACCTTATGATCAAACATCCAATAGCAAATGCTCGACACTTTTCTCGGAGAGCCCACACGTTGATCCACAAATACATTTTGTCTGATGAGCAACCCCTGGGTAAAATATTACATTACATTTGGAGAATAGAAATGCAGCTTAGAGGTAGCCCTCATTTACATTCTCTATGGTGGGTGGAAAATGCACCAGCCCTGGATACTCCAGAAGGTCGAAGGGATGCTCCAAAATTTATCGACCAATATATTACAACAGAAATCCCAACAGATGAGTTAATGCGTAAAAGGGTATTAGCTCTACAAACACACAGCCACACCAAAACATGCAAGAAGTATAGTCGAAATTCGAATGTGGATTGTGGGTGTCGATTTGGTTTCCCACAACCAGTGTCATCTGAGACATACCTGAAGAATAATGAGAACTCTCGACAATCGTCCAAAGCTTACGTGATAAAGCGATGTCCAGAGTCTCTCAACATAAATTCATACAACGGAAAAATTCTGAAAATCTGGAATGCGAACATGGATATACAACTTGTGGGTAGTGTTTACGGTGCGGCAAACTATATTTGTAGTTACATTTGTAAGCCCGAATCCGAAGAAGTGATGAAGAATGTTAAAGAGGCGGTAGCCCGGCTTCCATCAGATGCATCCTTACACAAGAGATTGGGTACAGTTGGGAATATTTTCCTCAGTCATCGTCAACTAAGTGCCCAAGAAGCTGCTTTCAAAATGTGTGGACTGCCATTGAAAAGTTTATCCACAAAAGTTGTATATGTCAACAGCAAACCAAAGCAAAGCAGAAGTAGATTACTTCTGCCAAAGACCCAACTGGGGAAAATAGACGACAACAGCACCGAAATATTCACTGCCAATTCCTTTGATCGCTATATGTATAGACCTGAAAATAATGATTTCAACTCAATGACCCTTTTCCAGTTTATATCAAACTACGAATATGTTCAAAATGGCAAAGAAACCGAGAAATGCTTTGCATTGCGACAAAACAAAGGCTTTATTCGGAAAAGGAAACAGATTATTTTGAGGCTTCCGCGGTTGACTGTCGAAAACAATGGCGATGACTACTATTTCTCTATTCTATTTCTACATCTTCCGTGGAGGGACGAGTCAGAATTATTAGGCACATTTTCAAGTGCTGAAGAATCATTCAAATCCCACATGACTGAACTGCAACTGCCGCCATGTAATGCTATAGCAGAACAAATTGAGCAAGCAGTTAGAAACATTCAAGCGTTAGATAGAAATTTAATGGATGATTATATTGCACCTTTAGTTGCACCAAATACCGAAACACTTAATGACGAAGCAGCAGAAAATGCAATTGGACAAGATCCAGGCTATTTAAACTTGGTGCCTGAAAATATATCTGACGACGAAATATTGCATGCAGTACGTACTACCAATGATTGCAACAAAGTCGATATTGAAGAGATGGATGTTTCTATTAATGATGATCAAGAATTAAACAGCCTCCAAACTCTCCAGATGACTGATAACCAATTTCATCATGCAGTCAGTCAACTGAACAAAGAACAGAAACTTGCATTTTCCCATGTCCAGCAATATTTCTCGCACTTGCATGCATTTCAAACCGGAAATGAAAAGGAGCCACCAAAGTCTATCCATGTATTTATCAGTGGTCCTGGGGGAACCGGAAAATCACATGTCCTTAATGTTATTCGAGAACTAATAATGCGGTGTTCTCCTGGTTGTGATACTTCTTTCCCACCATTAGTAACAATGGCACCAACCGGTGTCAGTGCATTCAATATTAATGGGGTTACTATTCACAGGGCACTAGGTCTTCCCATACAACATCGAAATATTCCAAAACACATACCTTTACGAGGGGAGAAGCTTGACATGTTACGGCGGAAATGGATAAATGTGAATTTCATAATAATTGATGAAATAAGTCTGGTATCGTATGAGACATTGACTCATATCAACAAAAGACTATTTGAAATTAAAGGTGAAACTCATAACACGCCCTTTGTTGGTCTGAACGTTATAGTTTTGGGAGATCTGTTACAACTATCCCCAGTTCATGGTAATTACATATTCCACAAAGCAACATGCCCGTCCCACTTATGGAGAGACTATTTCTCCTTAATCGAACTTCGAGATAACATGAGACAGAAGGAGGACAAGGAATATGCAGAAGTTCTCCTCAGAATGCGGACAGCCTCAAATACTACCGAGGACATAAAACTATTAGAGTCAAGAATAACCGATTCCATCCATCCTATTAATTTATCAACACCACCATTCACTGATTAGCGAGTTTGCGATTTCAAACCGGTACCGGTACGGATACGCGTACGGGTAGCTACCCGTACCGGTACACGTTTTGTAATCGCAAACTGTTTTACGGGTAGAATTCATCACATCGACTGGTAATGTATGGTGAGCCAACTGCAACAAAAAAGATATTATAATATATAGATAGATTGCTATTCGCATTCGCTTTATTGGCCGACGTTATACTTACCGTTATGGATTGTTGGAAATTTGTATTTAGATTAGATGGGCGGGCCTCAGGATAATCAGTTGCTTTCATCAAGGACGCGGTGGCAGTTGGAAGGGGTTGGTGCTTTTCTTTCACTCATCTTGATAACATTTTCAACAATTGGATTCTACAAGTCATAGACCGATCGAGTGTTGACTATAAATCGGTTGGAATTTTCAGACTTAGAAAATAGATTTTGATAGCTCAAATATACAATTACGTTAAATTTTCCAACCAATAATCGGTATAAAATGTATTGTTTTAGACCCGTGGTCTAACAATGTCGTGCATCTACTTTCAGTCAGATATAAGACCGAATTTGTCCTTTATTTTAGTTAGGGAATATTTGGTCATATTAAGTAATCTTTGGTTTGGAATCTCTCAACAGATCGAAGGGTCGGGGCAAGGGAATATTTATCCCAAGAATTGGGATTTTTGTCGGGATCTAAACCCGGTGGGAGGTTTGAAAAATTAAAATTGGTAGCATAAAAGGTGTTAAAATGTAGTCTGTTTATTTTCATGTATTGAATAAAGAGTGTTTGCGAAACTCAGAAAACAGCTGAAACTCGTTCTGATTATGCTTAGATTTTGTAGAGTATGTATAGGTATTTCGTGCCTTTAGCGACCTATATTATCCCCGCTACAATATACACAAGTATGTTGTGGTTCAAATGCGTCATGTCCGTTCAGATGGTAAATATATATTAAAATGAGAAATCAGTCCCCACCTATATACGATAAAGTAACTAAACGGTTGTATTCAAATGCACAATGCATAGATAAATCCACGATATATTGATTCCCTTGTATAAAGGGTTGACACAGGGACATGACGACAGGGGTGTCTCGCCACCCAACTTTGGTAAAATGTTCAACTGTTGGAAATGTGATATACCTGAAACAACATTTGTTGGAAATTTCACACCAACAATAGGTTGATATTGTTCTCGTAGTTTGATTTTCCAAAAAGTTATTACTGGAGAATTTGTAGTTTTTAGACCAACATTTGCATATTTTCCTAGTATTAGTAAACAAATTGGACTGAAATGGCTATCAGAAACTGTTGGAAATTTTCCAACCTTGGGGGGGGGGGGGGGGGGTGTCAGGTCTCAAAATTTACAACAATTGGAAAGTTTGATGCCAATCTGCATGGATGCTAGGATTTAGCAAATTTCATGTTCAGATTTCAAAAAATTCTCATGGTCAATCCGGTGTGTCCCGGTCCCTCCCCAGTGGCCAGTCAGAAACTGATAATTAATTTAAGAAAATTCAAATCTGAGTGAATTTGCATGGCGTTAGACCACTAGATATTAGGATTTTTCAGGCTCAGATCTGCACATTTTCTTGTACTGCATGGTCGACCCAGTGGACAAAAAGACTACTGATTTATTTAGAATATGTTACCATCCAGGCGATTGTGAGGGACCAGTTGGGAAAAATCAAAGCCCAACCCGGGGGGGGGGGGGTGCAAATGGAATTACGCGCAAACTTGTGAATTTGATATGGTTCAAGGGGTGTAGTAAGAAATTCGAAGGTGGACACCCCTCCTTACGCGGAGACCATATATAATCACGTCCCTGCAGCGGGTCGAGACTGTATACATAGCACTACATACCCACTCGATTAACGACAACCTGTCATTAATGCGTGAAAAAATTTGTCAGTGAAATGATCGGCCTTCCGTATGTATCTAAGTGCTAGAAGCCGCCTCGAGTATTTGAACATAAAACCTGGCTTAAAATGACAACTTTACCAATGATGTTTGCTCATGACATCTTGCAATAAATATGTTAACGCATAGCTGACTGGAAATTCATGTAATTCATGAACCTTTGAGTGAGAAAATCGTAGTGAAAAGTTACAGGTCAACAGGACACATCTACCAGTTCCAAATCGCCATCGCTTTATGAGCTGCATTGAAAGTACACAAGAGACCGTGACGATGTTTATCGATTTACCCGTACCCGTTCCCGTCGGACGGGTATCGCAAACTCGCTATTGTCTCCATCTATACCCAACACAAGCTAAATGTATTGATCACAACCAAAGAAAAATAAGGACACTCTCTGCTGTTGTGTATAAGTTGATAGCGAAACATCTAATAGTTGAGAGTTTATCCTCTAGAAATGCTAAACACAATCAATCGAATGATGCTGTGGAAGAACTTCTGCCTGATGACAGTCGAGAATGTGCAGGTCTAGAAAATGAAATCAAAATTTGCATTGGAGCAGTTGTTATGCTTCGGCGAAATATTAACACGATCGACGGGTTGGTGAATGGTGCCCGCGGCATTGTAACCCATTTAGAATGGGAAGAAAATATACCACCACAAAATCCTTTGGCGGGTTTATTGCCAGCGCGGGTATATGTGAAATTTTTCGATGAACGGGTTGGCCGAATCACTCTATGTGAAACAAGATCAAAAGATTCTGTCCCAATACAACCAATATCTGCACTGCTCTATGGAAAAAAGGGCTCTGTGATTCAACGGACACAGATTCCTCTCATTCTATCTTGGGCAGCGACCATACACAAGGTTCAAGGACTCACGTTAGAACACGCTGTTGTTGATGTGGGTAAAAGTGTTTTTGGAGATGGTATGACATATGTTGCCCTCAGTCGTGTCAGAAATTTGAAGGGTTTGGCTATATTGAATTTGGCTAAACACAAAATAACCTGTAGTTCTGAAGTACTGAAGGAAATACTCCGACTACATCTAAAATCTAAAGATTTCTCAAAAACCAGTCAGAGCAATGATTTGAACGAAGAATAGTTATATGGGGACTATATCAGAAGGTTCCATTTAAGTTCATGTGTAGTGCAGGTCTATATTTACAAATGATCTATACTAGTAACTTATAGATTATAAGTACTCATTTGTTATTATACTAGAATACATCTGGAGTGAATGTAGGCGGGCATGGCTAACCTACTTATTCACATCTAGAATGTTAATAGACAATTACCCTAAATATATATACAAGACTTGTAGACGTACTCATTCGGTCGATGGAATGATAATGGAAATACAAAATCATCGCAAATAAATTACAAGACTTAAAATTGTAGAAGTATCGTTGAATGATTTGGAAATATATGTGAAAGTAGGCGGGCATTGCTAACCTATGTATTCACATCTAAAATTTCCATGAACAATTAACGTAAATATATTTACAAATTTACAAGGCTTGTAGAAGTACGTACTAGTAGTCATTTGGTCGATGGAAATATTTAGAATACCGGTACATATAATTTGGCAGGCAATAGCTAACATGCAAAATCATATGTAAAATATCACAGTATATGTAGATTTATGCGGATTCAACTCAAAAGTGTGGATATGGTATATAATTTTAGACACTCGACTTTTTATTTCAACGTTTCAGGAAATGGAAGAACTTGATTATGAAGATTGCGGTACACCTGAACGGAATAAAATCAAAGGAGAAACGAGTGGAAAAGGCAGCAAATGTGCCATATGCCATGGGAAATTTGACCATCTCAAACGACATCTTTGCCGGGATCATTTCCCATGGTTTTTCTTACAAAAAACTGCATGTGCACAATGTCACATCAACTTTATACAGCCATCATTTTTCAGAAACCATATACAAGAACAACATCAAACTGAAAATGTAGCTTTGAGTGATGACGGATGGTATGATTCAATGTTGGGCCTTTTGCATGAAATTCGTAATATGTTTGGAGAAGATAGTTTGAATAGCCTATTCAATAGAATGAGGGATTTCCATGCACGTTTCGAAGATGGGATAGTCTCAGATGTCATTCCTTCAAAAGAAGAACAACAATTGTTTGATCACTTTGATAGTAAATTTAATTTTACTGTCAATGGGCCATCCAGCGTGTATAACTTGTGTCGAATAAGTTCCCTCCTGCATTGGAGGAATATTGAAGCCATGGTGTTCCAATTAACACCAAATGAGCAAGACAGCATCCTCACTTTGAATGCAGAGCACGACAAAAATTAATGTAATAACCAAAATCATACTCTCTACGCTAACACCTTTATAGACACTCATTTCCACCTTGACATGCTGCGAAGTTAGGTTGGCATGGCTAGCATTACTTCTCTCATATCCAATTATTCACCCCTTCACTCATCTCTCTCTTTGCGATATAGCATTTCTAATTTCTGTTGGCCGAAAAAATGGTGCATATCTGAAACAGACCATCAGGAAGTTGTAAATGACAAATTGACTTTTGTAACATATGGAATTCACCCAAGAGTGGCTTCATGGGAAAAAACGAAAGTACTTGCAATTTGGAAACATAAATTGGAAAGCTTGATAACTAGAAACAAAGCGGTGGCAATTGGTGAATGTGGGTTAGACTCATCTGGTGAATTTACTCCAGAAATCATACAAAAACAAGAAGATCTTTTTGTATTTCAACTTCAGTTAGCCGCCGACACTAAATTACCTATTGTCATACACTGCAGAGGCAGCTCACATGTTTATGAACGAACATCAACACTACTTGAAAACTATTTGTCACCAGACCACAGCATCCACTTCCACTGTTTTAATCACAACCTTGTGTATGCTGATAATCTTATTAAAAAGTTCACCAACATTATGTTTGGGTTCTCACCTCTTTGTGCCAGCAATCTTGCATTGAGGGAAACGTTCTCACACATCAAACCTAATCATATTGTACTTGAAACAGATTCACCATACTTCAAGAAGTTTAATACACCTCTTCACATCACTGAATTACTGCAACTTCTCTGTGACATCAAAAACATTGAATATTCAGCTCTTCTCCCTGTAATTAACAAAAATTCCATTGCGTTATATCAACTACCAGCTTGAATATTCAGTAATTATGCCTACTGTGTGCACCATACGATGCTGTATACATGTAGTCGATGTAAATAGTTTATGTCTGGCACTGCCAGGCACTGTATTTTGTAAATAATTTTTCTATATAATTTAAAGTTTGAGATAAACCAATGATCGGGAACATGGATGATGATGATGAATCTTGGCGCAAATGGATGAGTCAGGATGATGGCAATCCCCGATAAAGATTATAGGTATGGCATCATACATTGTATGACATGTTTTTTTCTAAGTTCTAACTAATCTCAACATAATTATGTGTGGTTCCATGTTTTGTACACATATTGTATCCTTTAACCCTTACACAACTGGAGCTTCCTGAAATTTTGCGAAAACCCCTTGCCAATGCATTCTCTTATACATGCAAGTCTCCCATATGGAGCCTTGCATATATTGGAGAATACATTTGGCCAACGGTATTTACTTTGACCTGGTATGCCAATGCATTCTCTTATGTACAGGGATACTTGCATATATAAGAAAATGCATTGGATATGTAATGCTGCAACAGCGCAGCTCCCGTCATGAAAGGGATAAACTTTTCATATTGTACAGTGTAGATTATAATTGGTTAATTTCTAACACTGATCTCATTTCAGAATGAAGTATTGCAATTTATGTAAACAAAAACAAAACTAAATATATACACACTCATGCAACCATATTTTACTTCGACAGCTAATTTTCACATAGCCACATTTCTGTTGACCATTATAGCATGTGAAAAATAACGGTACTATACATGTATATATATATATATATATATATATATATATATATATATATATATATATATATATATATATATATATATGCATGTCTTCAATTGAATTATTGCAGAATACTGACGTCGATATCAGTTAGGTTAATTAACACTTGATATACATGTATGGTACCTCAGAAAACTAAGACCACTAATTGTATTTCCAGATCAGATGTTAATTGAGTGTTCAGTACACATGCAGTTCAAATCACAGTACGATTACCATATGACGAGGAACCCAACAAACAGTCAAATGAACGTCATCACAGGGGAATCTAGATGGCCATTGGAAGGTATGATAACTAGAATTAATTGTGTAGTACTCACCAATGTATTATCCATGTTGTCAAAAGTTTACATCTGGATAGCGGAATAACACTGGAGTTGCTCCCTTCTTCCCAGAACTGCATATTTGTGCGAAATATTCGTGAAGAAACAAAACAAAATGTATGCTGTGAGATTAATGCCAGTCTGCTAAAAAAAACATGGACAACACTGTCCATCGTAGTGTCAAATACTGCCATTCATGGCACGGTACTGTACAGTACATCTACACGTGTTTACACTGGGCGGTCTGTAACCATCATGAATGAAAACGCTATGGGAGGGAGACTCAGGGAGTGTATCAATCGAGTCACATTTCAAGATTTACATGGGTGTTTGGATGTGTTACAAGTCTGTATAATTATATCATATAAAACTAGTCATATTACATGCTGTTGTATCGTCATCGTGTATGACAGTACTACACTAATTTTAAACATAATTTGAGCAAAATGAATTAGTAATGGGCCGTATGCATAAATCTCTTTCAAGCTATTCTTTATTCGGGAAATTCGTAAACATAAAATTACAAAGGCATACTAAAACGCGTGCCATGCATCTCATTGCAGCTTATGCCAGATACAACAAATGCCGTTGAACAGACCTGATAATTCGATGTTGCACAGATCCACCAGTCGTAGCAGCATTACATGTACATAGACCAATATTCAAGTTCATGTATGTAATTGATTATAATAAATATTTATAGTTATTTAAATATTGACATTCATATAAGTCATCACTTAGAATTATGGGTATAGTACAGGTCGTGACTGGTCGTCCTTTTTTTTACATGGATTCCAATGCCATAATTTCTTGTTTAATTTCATAGGAAAAAATGGTCGCCAGCGGCCATATTGCATTTACGTTATATGTTATCGCGTCATGTCGATATCTAGTATTACTTAGAAATTTCACCTTTCCAGATTCATAATTGCTCCATTGACTGTAACAGATGAAATTATTCCCCTCTACGGATAGAGTGTCACTGAAACTTTATTTTGTCAGACTGTCTGTATAATCACTGATTATATATGGCAATAATCTGTAATAAGATGTAGCACTATTTTATTTTATATTTACATGCAGTGCTGTTTTATACAACAATTCTAATCCCCCTAGATCATCATGTGATCGACCATACATCGCGCGAGGACCTGGTTGAATTAAGCGCCAGTAGTAGGATATGAACAACTTATCGAGATCCAACACACGTGACAAACCTAAGATGAAACATAGTTTAATCGTACAACACCATGGCGCAACCACTTTTCTTTCTCCCCTCTGTCTCTATGTATACTCAACGAAATGAAAGAAACTAAAATGATGTCCTTGTTATAAATCAATATGGTAATTACTATCATGTAATTTGTTGGTATGGCATCTGTCCAATAAATCAAAAGTATATCCAATAGCTGTGAGTTGCACAACGCCATGGTGTTGTATTGTATAGATTGGTAGTACATGATGATGTATGTTATATCCGAGAGCGTCTTGTTAAGGTCTCTACTGTGTGTGACCTGATTTATTATTGTCTGGTTGTCGCTTGTGAAAGCACGTGTTTTGTGTATCTCTCTGGTACGATTAAACTATGTTTCATCTTAGGTTTGTCACGTGTGTTGGATCTCGATAAGTTGTTCATATCCTACTACGGGCGTGGTGGCAGCGTTTGCGGACTCTCGTCATTCCGGAAACCGGATAAATAACGTTCGAAAACGGTCGATATTTGGATCTACATTGCATATCTTCGCTGCACGTGGCCGTCGGAAAAGCCCGTCGAAAAAGATCTTTGTTTGAACTTGTTTGATTGTATTGGCACATTGCGCGTGCTTTA
Organism: Siphonodentalium dalli; assembly: GCA_032622095.1. NCBI lineage: Eukaryota > Metazoa > Mollusca > Scaphopoda > Gadilida > Siphonodentaliidae > Siphonodentalium > Siphonodentalium dalli. The sequence goes on along the minus strand of CP136062.1, from coordinate 85,240,135 downwards.
CATGACACAGTATGGTACTGCTACCGTATTTAGATGTTGAATACCAGAGCAAGTCTCTTCGGATGACAGTCGTTTCTGGGAGAAAGGCCAACTTGGTGAGTGCACGTGCTGCCCAGTCACTTGGCTTACCTGTTACTCGACACAGTTCAACACAGTTTTCGTCATTCATAGATAAAGGCCGCTATGACATTATTGGGTTCACAGAAGTTGTAGTGAATCGAGACGGTAATGAACTGTTGTTAGAAGCTGCAGTTGTTGATATCCTTGATGTCGACATTTCTGCTGGTTTATCATTCATGATGACTAATGACATTACTGTGCGTCCCAGCAAAGCAGTTGTTCTCATCGGAGATGGTGCAAGTTATGTGTACGGTTGTCCTGATGATCAACTTCAATTTCAAAGGCCTAGCTTCACGCAAGTTGCTAGTAACCAACCGACCACATTCAATGACAGTGGTATTCAAACCCATGATCATCATACAGATTCGATCAACTTAATTTATAAGAGTGATACTGGATTATGTAATGCTGATTGTTCCAACTCGCTTGACAAAGGACAGCCATATGTACATTCCACATGTTCAAAGACTGAATCTGACACAACTGATAATCATTATCTCGCTTACACCAGTGAAGACGTGACATCGGAGCACACTCTAAATGACACGGAGATAATGAATATGTCCCTACACATGGATTCAGAAATGATTGGCGGTCGGAATGTTGCACATGACTACTCTCACATAAGGTCTACGGAAACCATTCCATTGGTACCTGATTGTTCAGATTTTGGATGTGGTGAGGGAGAAGGTACACCTGTATCATTATGCGTTCATACCTATCACTCAGATATCAATCAGAAGCCTGCTCTTTCCAGCTGTTTTGAGTTCCAACGCCATGACCTGCATTTTGATGCCGGGCAGGAATTGGGAAGCAAGAGTGAACCTATGCCATCACCATGGCGAAGGGGGTTTTTATTGATCACTTCTGTCCTCAAGCTAGATTATACTTATGACATTTATTGGCATGTCTAACGTGGAGGGTTAGATATGCTTGGGAAACCACCACTCTTTAATTCACACCAAGTTCTCAGCTGTCATGTTCGGATATTAGAACCCATAGCCATGATATATGGTTTATTTTGTGTATACTAGTAATATAGTTATTTTCAGTACCTTTATATACCAGTACTGTGTATAACAATGCATATAAATTAATCCATGTATACATGTATATTGATTCAACGGATTCAGTGGTTTTGTCCATCAGTCTATCAAATTTGCGGGGAAAACATGGCCACAAGCAGTACACCCTGCTAAATTTCGAATTTGAATCAATTGGCGCACCCTGCAGCCAGCTTTTATTGGAGAACTTTTTCTCATGTGGATATTTTGGGTCACCGCTAAATGTGAGCCATATTTTGTTCTCAAACTGTCCTTGTGAAGACATCACTGCCAGCGGTGATCTTCAATTTTACTATTTTTATGGCTAAATAATTTGGTTGATCCCTTGTCCGATCGTCACCAGATTCCACAATGATCTTCTGGATAACCAGGGTGAGAGTAATCTAATTTTCCCGAATTTCGTTAAAAAACATTACCACAGGCAGCAATTTGGTATCTTACTCTTTGATCCTCTTTTGCATGACTGAATTGTTTAGCAACTGTACAGACATATCCCTCATCTGATAGTCACCAAACTTCATATTGATCTTCGGGCTGACAACTAGATGGGAGCTATCGAATGCTTTGAATTTTTTTGGAAAACATTGTCGCCAGCAGTCATCTTCTATTTTGTTTTTTTATATACATGTATATCTCTTCGTGCGGATAGCCAGTATTACGTAGGTACTTCAACTTTCCGCATTCCTGTCATCATTTGAAATATAAAAATTTACCTGATACATGCACCATTCAAAATTTGTTTTGTCGTATCTATTTTAATGACCCGTATGGTAATATTGATACAGATATATTTGTCAAACATTTCTTTGTACAATATACAGGTATTTAGTTTTAACTAAATCTAGAAATATATAATAGTAGCTGGTGGACCCGACTTCGTCCGGGATGTTCCCCTCTGATTTTCGGAGAATTGCGCGATTTAACCTTGAATAGACTATTTTAAAGGTGAACGTCATGTCGGGGTCACGATTTGACCCGTCCAAAACATTCCCCGGACAAAAGTCACGACAAAAGTACCCGTCGAAATCCGCCCGGCTTTACCCGATTTGACCTTGAATTGACAATTTTGAATGTCAAGATCAGGTCAGGGTCATTATTTGACCCACCCGAAACACTCCTGGGACAAAAGTAACAGTAGGTATCAAATTTCGTTGAAATACTTCCGTTTTACCAGATTTGACCTTGAATTGATCTTTTTGAATGTCAAAGTCAGGTCGGGATCAAGATTTGACCCGTCCAAAATACTCCCTGGAAATAATTTCCCCTAGGTATAAAATTTCGTAAAATCTGTCCGGCAGTTTTCCCCGCCATAGCTAACAGACAAACAGACAGACAAATGTTCAAAATATATATTAAACTAGCTGATGTACTCGACTTCTTTCGGGCTAGTTTGGGATTTGTTTGTGATCGCCTCCATCTGGACAGTACCCAGTATATACAGCGTCTGGCCAAACTATTGTTCAATTGGTCCAGAAACATGCCTATATCAGCACGTTCGAGAACATGGTCCCACGTGGAATTGGACCCGTCCATATTGCTCCCGGGATCGAAGTAGTCCTACACACAATTTTTTAGTCGGATCGGTCAAGGTCCAGAAACATGCCTATGAGCGAGGTCAAGTTGACACGTTAAATACCAAATTCGAGCAGTGTTAGAGTCTATAACACATACACACATACACACATGCATTCATGCATACACACATACATACAGACAGGTGTTCCAAAATGTATAATCGATAGCTACAACAATTCTATGGTAGATAGTTCACGGCCGACCTGATGCATGCATCTTAGTTTTCTTGTATTATACAGATGGCGAGTTGTGCCTGTTATAGAAATGAATGCGTTGTATCCCCCGATAATTATGGGTTCCCAAGGGCGCGGGCGAAGTGAAATCACACTCATGTGCATGTTGTAGTTTATTGGTTGAAATAAATATGAACGATGGTAGACAATATGGGTGAATATATACAGTGATCTATTTTTGGTTTTTATGCTTTTGTTTGGGTAAAAATAGAATATGTATATATATGCAATTTCTGTAAAGGAAGTATTATCAGTTAGACAATGTTAGTTGATTTGAAGGAGATAATTATTCGACGACTTATACTACGGCACGACAAGCGTATGTGCGCCGCCCGAGGACATTCATCAGCGCACAAGGAGCCATCTAGGGCGTGAGCCCGCTAGCCTGAGTTTTAGTTTTGGTGTTAGTTAATGTAATGGTGTACATGATATCAATGTTTGGCGAAATGTGCCGGGTATACATTTGAGTGTTAGTTAGTTTTAGAGGAGATAATTATTCGACGACTTATATTACGGCACGACAAGCGTATAGGCGCCGCCCGAGGACATTCATCAGCGCCCAAGGAGCCATCTAGGGATTGCGCCCGCTAGCCTATGTTTTGATTTTGGTGTTAGTCAATGTAATAATCTGCATATAGTCAATAAACACATTTTCGATAACGATAAGTGGTTAGTCCTTGTAGAGGAGTAGCTTCCTCAGATTTAGTTCGGTTATGAGACTGGAGTTACTGATACGAGTTAAAGTTAGGTCCGCTAGTTCTTGTAGCCTTTGTTTTATATATGGGATGTATGCAGTCGAATGGAGGGCCGAAATGGGGGTTGGGCCTATTTCGAAAAGGGCTTTCTTAAGTGCTGCGTTTTGTGCGCGCTGCATTCTGAGTAGGTTTGTTTGACTGCATTTTGAAGTAATTATTGCCCCATATTCCATGACTGGGCGAATGAATTGTTTATATAATTTGATTAGGGTGGTTGGGTTGACCCCCCCCCCCCCCCCCCCATCCTGTGCCCGAAGTCTCGTTAGGAGTGCAGTTCTTTGTAAAGCTTTAGTTGAAATGTTCTTTATATGTTTGTTGAGTGTGAAGTGTTCATCTAATGTGAATCCTAGTAGAGTTGCTTCTTTGTTTTGTTTTATTGGTTCGTTAAAATAGCTTTAGTTTTGGCTTTAAGCTGTGAGTTAGGTTTCCAAATATTACCAATTGTGTTTTATTTGCATTGAGTTTTATTCTCCATTTCGAACACCATTTTTCAAGTGCTGTGAGTTGTTTTTGCAGTCTAAGTTCAATTAATTTATTTCCTTTTGCTAGTGTCCATATGCCCAAGCCGTCTGCAAATTGTGATGCTTGTACATTTTGTGTAGAATCTAATGGTATATCGTTTACGTAGATTAAAAAAAAGGAGAGGACTTAAGACTGACCCCTGGGGGTACCGGCTTTAAGATTGACTGTTTCTGAAATTTCATCATTTATCTTTACTGCTATGTTTCTGTGTGTTAAGAACGATGATAGAAGTCTAACTATTTTTTGTGGTAGTTCTGTGCGTGTTCTGAGTTTGTATCTGAGCCCATTATGCCATACAGAATCGAAAGCTTTTTCAACGTCCAGGAAGATGGCCCCAGTTTCCCAGCGCCTGCTTATTGCCATTTTAATATCTTCTGTTAATCGATATACGTGTTCTATGCCCTCCTTTCCACTTCTATAAACAAAAATGTATGCATAAGAAGGGACATTCCACCGTGGCTCACTTGTAGTATTAGGAAACTAATGCGTCAACGGAATAGACTCCATAGGATTGCAAAATGTAAAGGTACTGACACAGCGTGGACAAACTTCCGTAAAAAACGAAACCAATGCGTGTCCGCCGTAAGGAAAGCAAAAATAGACCATGATACTAAAATCGACAAATTATTGACAGACCCAAAAACAGACATATATACGTGGTGGAAACAACTTCAGAAACTCTTATTTCCAAATAATAACAGAACCGTACCACCTCTTGCAAGTGGGGAAAATTATATGGTCTCACCAGATGAAAAGGCTAATGCTTTAAACGACTACTTTTGTGCAATATCAAACCTAGACGATAGATTACATAGCATACCACAGTATAACCACGAATGCAGATCAAATGTTGATACTGAATTAACAGAAATTAGTATCACGTCAGTTGACGTATATAACGCACTGAAGGCACTAAAAGTGTCCAAAGCGAGTGGCCCTGATAATATTAGCCCCCGTGTATTAAAAGTATGTGCGTCCTCCCTATGTGAACCTCTTGCATATTTCTTCAACAAATTTACCGATGACGGTTATTATCCATCACAGTGGAAGCGATCTAATGTAACCCCTGTCTTCAAGAGTGGTGATCCTAGTGTCATATCTAACTACCGCCCAATCTCACTATTGAGCTGCGTATCAAAAACATACGAAAAGTGCATATATAAATACCTCTCGTCGTATCTTGACAAACGCAATTTGCTTTCTATTTACCAATCTGGGTTCACTAAAGGTGATTCTGCCGTATACCAACTTGTTGATGTATATGATTATATTAGCAGATCACTCGATGAAGGTAAAGATGTGCGTTGTATCTTTTGTGACATCAGTAAGGCTTTTGATAAAGTGTGGCATAAGGGGCTTCTACATAAACTCTCGAAAATGGGTATCAATGGCAAGGCATATAACTTGATTAAATCATATTTACAATCCAGACAACAGAGAGTCCTAATTGACAATGCTAGCTCCGATTGTCATGATGTTTCAGCAGGCGTACCACAGTGATATATCTTAGGTCCACTCCTATTTCTTGTTTACATTAATGATATAACTGAAAATATTATATGTAATATACGACTTTTTGCAGACGATACTTCAATATATTTATGTGTTGAAAATCCAACGTTAGCTGCAGAAATCATGAACAATGACATTCAAACTATTGTGAACTGGTCAAAAATGTGGTTAGTAAAATTCAATCCTTTAAAAAAGGAAGCGTTAATAGTATCAAGGATGAATTCTGCTATTGTTCACCCACCATTAATTATGGCGGCATCGCAAGTTACAGAGGTAAGTTCTCAAACATCTAGGTGTCTCTTTCGATAACAACGGATCCTGGGAAACTCATATACAAACGATAACCGAAAAGGCCTGGAAAAGAGTAAATCATATTCGGAGACATAAATTCCGACTGAGCAGGACAACACTTGAAAAATCCTATTTCTCATATGTAAGGCCGATACTCGAATATGCGTCACCTGTTTGGAATAATATACCAATTTATAAGAGTGACAAATTTGAAGATATTCAATATGAGATGGCGAGGATTGTTACTGGGGCTACCAGAAGTGTCAGTGATAAAAACTTATTATTTGAAACTGGTTGGGAAACCCTTTCATCCAGGAGACATACTCAACAAATGATATTATTTTACAAGATGCATAGAAATCAGGCCCCATCTTATCTTTCAACCATGATCCCACCCGATTCGACATCTTCTGGATATAATCACAGACACGTAAGTATTCACCCTCCAAATAGTAACAGAAATAAATATATGGATACGTTCTTACCGTCAGCAATACGCGCATGGAATAATATACCTGTCTCAATAAAAGCATCATCAACCGTGGAAGAATTCAAGCGTCTTCTGAAGGTCGGTCATACTAATTTAGCTAAGTTTTATTATCATAGTCACTCTCGTAGAGGCCAAGTATATCACACAAGAATGAGACTGGGGTGCAGCCATCTGAACAAAGATCTTGTTGTAAATTACGTAAGAGATTCCCCATTTTGCTCTTGTGGGGAATTTGTAGTTGAATCCGCATACCACTTTCTTTTGCAATGTCCCCAATTAGAGCTGATATGATAGCCGCTCTGCCATTTTCGCCAGCAGATGTGAACATTGATGTCCTATTATATGGGTCTAATGAGATGTCCGATGAAACAAATTCTATAATATTTGAAGCTGTACAACTGTTTATTATCCAAAGTCGACGTTTCGATAATGTGTGAGCTCCGTGCGCAGGGGGTCGTGTATGTGAACATGAGGTGCATAACTTGTATGTATAGATATGTAAGTCGCGTTTCTGCACATTGTGTTTGGGCATATATCCGCCTGTCTGCCCACGGAGTGCATGCTCAACCGTGCTGACCTTGGCATATTAATGGACTTACTACTGATTGTACTTACATGTACTAATTGTATCTAGATTATATTATTTATTTATTTTTTTTATAAATTTTTTATTTAGCAGAAAGAATGACAAAGGAAGAAAGACACAAATTCACAGACATTCATTCTCTCAATCCAAGGCTTGGAAGAGTGAGACTCTACCATGCCCTGGCCTACTTTCTTACATATAATTCTAAAATATTTAAAGGCACACAGTGTGTTTGGATAATTTTAACAAAGAGTGTTCAGGTTAAAAGTGAATTTTAGGCTACGCTGGTATAATTTATTTTTCTCCAAATAATTGGCTCTATTTTGCTACAACCATGCTGATAACATATTTGTTTGTTTTTTTTCAAAATATTTGGTTACATGTAGTATTTAAAGTTTGTATAATGAAAGTTCCAAACACTATGTGCAGTTTTAAATATTTTTACATTCTGAATTTACCAAAAAAACAATATAAATAGACAATCTAACATATTGCAACTGTATTGCAAATATTGTAGTTGTTGTAATTATTGGTTCGACAGCACTAGGGGAAAATACACAACGCTCTCTTGATGTTTCGGATTGTAGCTGAACAAAAATTGTGGTATTGTTAAGCAAACCGGCATATCTATTGACATTCTCGGGGAATATGATTGGAAAGTAAAAATGATCGGTGTACTGAAATTGTACAGATATTGTATAAGTGTCTTCCGCTCGGGTACCAGGTAATTGATTTCTTTTGTGTGTTGTCCAGTCATTGTTAAGCTCGGGTGTACTTTGTGCCTGAAAAATCTTGTTTTCAATTACACTATTATTTAATTTTTAAGGCATTTCGAAGTGTCAGCCATTGGTTATCGAATTCATAGTTCATGTTACATTTTGCGTTGTATCTCTCGCATTCATACCTAAATTGAAGATCACAAAGGAACAGTCGAAGTGATAGTTGTGTGGGCGTGAATTTTGTTCTATATATATATTGTTTCAGCACTAGTAGGAACAGATTACTTTTTGAATTTTTGTATTCATGATCTATGCTAATAATTATATTCTTTTTTGTTAGATCAATGGGAAATTGGTTGTTTCTTGCCCATGTTTCAATTTCTATCATAAAGGTTTTGACGTGGGGACAGTCCCAGAAAATGTGAGAAATGGTTTCCTGTACGCTATGACAACGATTGCAAAAATCGTCGACTCGAAGGTTAGCCACCTTCAGAAATTTATTGGTACTAATAATTCGTGTGTTTATTCTGAATTGGAGCCACTGTAATTTCGTATCCGTTGTCGTTTTAAAGGGCATGCTCAAATATTCTTCGCAATTTTCTATTTTCTCGCCAAATTTGGATTCCCATTTTTGACATGCATTCGGCATGGTTTTCTCATTTGATAGAATTTTATAAAATAATTGACAGCCTTTTACGCAACGGAGTATCGGAATGAGATTGATTGGTATACATGGGTAGGGTATACGGATTAAGGGTTGGTTAAGAGAACTTGCCAATGACATAATCTGACGCTTCATGCTGTTGATTGTTATGAAATCAACGCGGATGTTGAAAGTTGCATAAAGTGTGCGTGGGGTATGGAATGTATTATCTGATTGGAATAGATCATTTATAAAATATATTCCGGCATCTCTCCACGATTTAAAGTTGATCGACGAACCTCCGATTTTTATTTTCGGATTATTCCATACAGTTGAGGCCATAATACTATTATTTGAATTATTTAATCGCATAAATTTACACCATGCTGAGAAAACATCTCTCCAGAATGGATTTGCGAACTTGTCTGTTTGCTTTACAATATAATTTGGGTGATAAGTGAGAAAGAGTGGGTCTTTTAAAAAAGAATTGCCATTGCATAGTGGGGCCCATTTCGATTGTTTGCAAACCAAGCGTCTAATCCAGCTAATATTCATGGCGCTATCAAAGTTTTCAACATTAATCATCTTCAAACCTCCGTACATATATTCGGTACATAATTGTTTTCTTTTTATTCTATCGCGTTTGGAATTCGAGATGAAATTATATAGAATGGTATTTATGGTCTTCAAAAATGCTTTATCTGGACTTGGGAGGGTTATAAATAGGTGTGTCAATTTTGGTAAGATAAGGGAATTGACAACTGTTATTCTACCTAACGGGGTCAGGAGTCTGTGTTTCCAAATTTTTGTGATCTTTTCTATATCTTCGTGTTTATAATTGTAGTTTATATTCATGTTTGTTAAATTAGTGTCGAAATGTATCCCTAGAAAATTAAAAGTGTTTACAGTAGACAGGTTTAATTCCATAAGAACTTGTCTTATTTTAGTATGTGACCCTACCCCTATCCATGATGCTTGACACTTTTCAGGATTTATACGCAGACCCGATACCCGAGCAAATTCGTCCAGTGTTAAGTACGATTCGCGTAGACTATTTTCAGAACCATCAAGAATGAGCGTCGTGTCGTCCGCATATTGTGTTATTTTGTACCTGAACCACCGAGTAATATCACTTTAATTGTATTGTTTTGGCGTATCATCAGCGCCAAAACTTCAGCACAGAGGAGAAAGATATATGGCGATATTGGGTCACCCTGGCGGCAGCCTCTACCTAGCATGAAGCTCTGAGAAATATGACCATTAATCAGAATAGATGAGCTGGCATTCTCATACAAAATTGATAGCCATTTCTTTACAGAATCTCCGAAATTAAAAAGGTCAAGACATTTCTTATAAATGACCATGAAACAGTGTCAAATGCTTTTTCAAAATCGATAAGTAGTAGGCCAGATTTATTTTCTTGTTTTGTCCTGTGAATTATGTCGTATATTAGTCGGGTGTTGTCACCTACATGTGTATATATCTACTAGATAAAAACCCGGTTTGATCATGGTTGATTATCGATGGGAGTACACGTTTTAGTCTGTCCGCTATACATGACGAGGCTAGTTTGTAAGATGTATTCAAAAGGGTAATCGGACGCCAATTTTTTAACATCTGCCTATTTCTGTCCTTTTTAGGGATCATTATTATAATTCCTTGCTTTTGTGTGATTGACAGTTCCCCGGTTGAAAATGATTCATTTAGCGACTGTGTTAAAAGGGGGCCAAAGTCAGACCAAAAGAATTTATAAAATTCACATGTGTATCCTGAAGGCCTTGGGCTTTTATTATTTTTGGTTTTCCTCAGCGCGTCTGTTAATTCTTGTAGGGTTAATGGCCCTTCAATACTTGTTGCTTGCATAGTGCTTAGTTTGGGAAATGACCCATCGTTAAGGACAGAATGTATGTCACGATCATCCATAGACCTACTAGAGTATAAATTCAGGTAAAAGTTTCTTGCTTCTTTCATGATATCGGCTTGTTTTGTGATAGCACTACCATTTCGGTGGTCAAAGAGTTTTTGAAATATAATTACGTTTTTCTAGATTAAGAAAGTATTTTGTTGGTTTTTCACCATCCTCTATCCATTTTGCGCGAGATCTAACCATGGATCCGCGGATTGTTTCTTTTCGCATTTTTTCGATTTCAACTTCTACTTTTTCTAAGTCATTCATTTTTTGTTGTTTTTCTTCGGATGTATGCGATGGTTTCTCTAGGTCTGAAATAATGTTCGCTTTTTTGGATGTTAGATTTTTCTCAATTTTCGTTCGTTCTCGTTTGCGGTTTGCTGAAAAGCGTATAGTGGCGCCTCTTATATCAAGCAACACTGCGTCGAGGAATAGTCGTTTGCTAATGGAGCATTTTGTTTTACTTTCATTTACAGTCTCATAAGAGGAGTGTGAGTATCTCATTTTATTTTCATTTATAATTCCTTTTACTAAATCAACATATTCTCTACAGTACAGAAGAGAATTATTAAATTTCCAGAAACCCGGACCAGACTTGATATTACTGAGTTTTAATTGGAGTGAAATAATAGAATGGTCTGATTTGTACCCAGGTAAAATTGCCATTCCTTCTTCCATTAGGTTAAGCATGGACAGCGATGTATATATGGGGCGATTAGAAGCCGCAGTGCTTGGCCAAGCGCCGGTATATGAAATATCGCGGATCGCGTGACTTCGCGAGATCTCATTTCACTCTTGTTTTCGTCGTATGCGGGATTGTCTTGTGTTTTGCTTTTAAAAGGATATTTACATCTAAAAAACGTGAGTATTGTACTTACTTATACGTTCTAAAATAAAACTTCATCTAATAATCAAACTAAGCGACCGCTAATCTCATAACGTTCGTCGTAAGATGCTCGTAGACGAATTAAAAGCATTAGATTCTCCCGTAACGAACACTGAACAACACAGAAAACACAAGAAAAACACCGGGGGAAAAATCGTGAGTTCATTGATCCGATATAAATTGAAAGGATATCTTAAAGATCACATCCAATACCAATTTATTATACACGCTTTTGCTGTATTTCAACCATGTCCATTAAAGGTGAAATTTCGTGGAAATGTATTTCAATTTCCGAAATTCGAGCTATTGGGGTGGACGTCTGATACCATTTATGTGTAACAGACTTATGACTTTTGCAGCCACGTGAACATGGCCGCAATTAAAATAGAAAGCTTGCAATATTTATATTGCTGATACATTAGGCGATGACTTTCAGTTGCATTGAAGTTGTTTTTTTTATTTTTCGGTTCATAACTTTACAAGAAATGAGCATAAATTGTTAAAAATTGACATTTCCCAATCTAGCACACTCGCGTTCGAATTTCAACAACTCTTCCAAAATAACCAGATGTGGCATGAAACCATTGCATTAGATTGTTTTCTTATATATCCCTGAGTGACTTTCAGCATATTTTGCAAAGTTTTATTGCAGGAATTGTTTGTTATATCACAATGTAAGTGTGTTGTTTTAAGACTGACAGCCTTTCTCGTTTTTATTGGGGAGGGCTACCACTTTCTCAAGTTTTCTAAAATGGCTCTGACAAAAATGGAATGGGTGGTGATTTTAAAATCATAATATAGCTATTTGTGTCCTTCAATTAATTTCACCATATTTTACTAATTGCCATATCACTTTTTTTCATGTAGAATTAAAATTGGTTGGATTTTCTTGGAAATGTTAATTTGCAAGTATGGGGGTGGGAACTTTAGCATGTAATCATATATAACCAAAATTTGAATAAAATGATCACTTAATTTTGATTTGGCATATGTCTTGGGATGACTATTAGCAAATTTTACAAGGATTAATAACCATGTTTTACCAATATCTTATCTCAAAGTTGAGCAAATTTCATTAATATCTGACAAGTACAACCGGTATATCGGCGTGCTTGGATACGGTCCATGAAAATTGTACTGCCTGTATTTCATGACGTTCAATTGTCAAATATAACTTGAGAAAGTTTCCTATTGCATCAAAATGCTTTACTTTCTACATGTATGTCCATGTATATTTGAACATGTATATGGTGTATCATATTAAATGTTATATCAGTCTCGGGCTCTCACCCCCCCCCCCCCCATGTCCCATGCCCCCAAATAGAATCAACATAGGAAACAAACTGATTATTAGTAATATATACTAGTAGTCATGCCTTACTTTGTTATTTCAGTATGCCTGCGACAAAACGGAAGTGTATCCGCCAAAAAAGAAAGGACCAGTCGAAGAAGCAGAAAACTGAAGAACAACCTTCTGCCATATCAGACACTACATGCATAACTGTTGATCAATTTCAATCAAAATATAACTATCTGTACATTCAGAGAGCAGGTCGTCCAGGTCATCCCATGGGATAAAATCTTCGTTTGCCATTTTCAGACTACTGAAAGTCTGTGGGGATATATCCATTTTATAGGCGTTTTAATACTCAAAAAAATATTCACAATACCCAATCTGATTAATATAAGCTTTATTTATAATTTGTGAATATGCATTCGTTTTTCTTTCTATGAGATGGCGCTTTATTGTTTAATATTTTGCACTTACATAAATACTTATAAAGTTGTTTGTATCTCTTTGTTTAAAAAGAAGATACTTAATAATAGCTACTAGAAACTGTGAATGTAGTTGATTGAACAATCGTAATATGAGCACTGAAGTCACACGCAAGATAAAACAATATTGTCATTGGCTTCGTTGTGGATTAAAATAAAACAGGTAAAATTAGCGATGGTTAGCCCTCTTCGCGATGTGTTAACATTGCATTAACTGAAGTGTGATCATATTCAATTCTCATTGCTTTGGGACAGATTAAACTTCCTGCTTCATTCAAGCCTAGTTATATAAACACTATTAAGTTTTGCTAATTGAGCATTCACCAACTTGATATGTCATTAATAGTTGCGTAATTACGCTCTTTTAGTTAAGAAATAATTCGGCGGAAATGACAACAATGCTCCTTCTATGACTGAGTGTGATGCTTCAATTTCAAAGCTTTATTTTAATGCCCAGTAGGTGTTTTCCCACTTTTATTAGGCCAATATAAACAATAAACTAAATGTATTCAATGTAAAATTAATTCAAGTATTTATTATAGGCGGGTAAATGAAAGAAGCTAGCGTCAGAAAGGAAACATTGTGTGCTAACGACACTGTTCCGACACTAAACGAAATCAAAAGACGCCATTTTGTTTACGCCGTGGTTATAGAAACAGGCGATCTCGCAGCCAGGCTCTCGTTAATTGGCGAACAAAAGAATCCGCGATATATTGCGTTACTCTACGAGAGTTGCCTATCCATCTCATATACATCGCTGGGTTAAGGAGGTCCTCAGAAATTAAAAAGTAATCTAGCCTCGCCATTTTAATAGGGGATTTCCTTCTCCACGTGTAACGTCTTTCCTGTTTGTTAAATAGTCTCCATGCGTCAACTAGCTCAAGGCTGCCTGCAAGGTCTCCAGCTGCGTTTTTGGCATTGGGATTATTTGTATGCTTGTAGTTATAAGTATCTAGGTCTTGATTCTGAACAAGGTTCCAGTCTCCGCACATGATTATTTGCGTGTTCCCAATCTGGGTAATTAATTTTTTCAAGTTTGCGTAAAAGGCTGTATTATCTTCATTTGGTCCATACAAGTTCACCAAACTTAAACGAATATTTTCTATAGTTATGTCTAGTATAATAAAATTCCCATTAGTATCTCTATGTGTTTCGTGAATAATATATTCGAAGTTGTTTCTAAATAAAATAGCTACACCCCTAGCCTGGGAAGTGTATCATTGTGTATGATGCCATTATCGCTTTAAATCCCCATTCTGCTTCAATGCATCTTTCCATGTGTTTTGTGAAGTGTGTGTCTTGCAAACAATATATCGATCCATCAAGGTTACGAATGTGATTAAATACGTCGCGGCGTTTCTCGGTTTGGTTAAGTCCACGGCAGTTCAGAGACAACACTTTAATATTACTCATCGATAAGATATGCGGACGCCCTAGCTGCCGAACAAGAAGAATATACTGATACAATACTCATTATATGATGAAGAAATATAGAAAATTTGGTTTCAAAGCAAGTGGTATACATACTGCATTCGTCAACATTCACACCAGAGAAGACAGGAACAGAAAATACAGTGAAAGAAAAGATGAACAAAAAGTACAACAAGATACATGCATTCCGGCTGATGGTTGCCTCGCAGGGCAGCACCAACCACCCAACAGCGGCTGGCATTGTAAACATTTGTCACATTGCAATGTCCATATATATTTATGTGTCGGTTATCATTGCTTATCAGTGAGTGTGACATACTTTGAATGCAGGAAGTAAATGAAAAAAAGCTAATCATATTATAGTCAGGTTCTAATATCTCACACGCTTAAAATAATAATTCTGAGTCAAGGTATCGTTGCGAGATTAATCTACTTGTCGGCAGGTATTTGTGAAATTACATTTTACAAACAATTTGGAAAATTTTAGCAAAATGGAATAAGCGAATATCTAAGTAATTGTAAAATATAATATAAAGTACAATATATTGGTGAGATGTTCATGAGCTTATATATATAAATGTTATACAATTATATATTATATATATTGCGCATATGGGTGTAACGACACAATAAATCATAACACAAATTATTGATAATTTGAATATTTTAGACAATTTGAAAGCAATATCATTCTATGGTATATTGTCTGTATGTAAATGGCTAACGAATATTGAAGTTAATTTTAAAATGGGGGTGCAGTGTCACAGTCACCCCTGCTAAAATATAAAATATATAATCTATTTTGGGACTGTGTAAATCGATCGATATTCCGCGCATTCCGATGTAGATTGACAGGTGTAAAGCATGCTATTAGTTGTCAGTTGATTGGCCTATCTAGGTCGGAGCTGATTGAAGAGCCGACGGTCGACAAAGACTTGACCTATATTTATACACGCGAGTGTTTTCCAGTTTGCTTCTAACTTCGTGTATTTGTGGTAACAATTTCTCTATCTCAATGTTTAAATTTATTTACTATTCGGTCGTATGTAGTGTGCTTGCAGTTCTTTGGATATGTCGGATTAATATTCATTTTGAAAGATGATAAAGGATTAACAAATACGTGTAAATAAATTTCTAAGATATCAAATTGGGACACAGGATTACCTTCGTATGTGCTTCCATCTGTTCAACGTGATTTCATATGTGGGAGGTAAGCTGAATATAATGTAACAGTATTTTAAGTCACCATCTCCTGGGCGTGCCGACATCAGGGGTGCTATTCACCAAGCGAGACTATTTTATAAACCAGGTAGTTTATATGATAGCGGCTGAACGCAAAGGTATCTTTGCTTTAGCGCAAACGACACACGCTGTCGATGGTGTGATTGATCCAATCTATCAGATTTGTCACCTATCAATTGACGCCGTCTTACGACTAATTCATGAACACTCACCGGCCACAATCGGCATGTATAGCGGTATAATTTGTGGGTATAATTGTGTGGAGACTCATGCTTGCGTTTATATATCTGCAGAATGAGTTTCAATGATATTAATGAGTTTTTTTTAATTAGCACAATGTGAAAATGAAGAGGCAAGAAGATAACGTCTCAGATGAATTTTGTTTGTGTTTTGGTTCTGTTTGGATATTTCCCTGCTATTTCCAAAGAAATTTCTTTCCATGCATCATTTTTCCGGCGCTGGTGAATGGTGCCGGTTTCTTTGTTCTTTAATATTTTGATTCTTCTCTCCACAATGCCCAAAAAATTGTTACGCTCGTCGGCAGTGGGGGGGGGGGGGGGGGGGGGGGGGGGGGGTCTGGAAAACAATTGCACATATAGCCCAAAAAGTTTTTTCCGACCCCGAGGGACCCACCACCCCATTTGTGCAAATTCGTTCTTCCAAATGTTAGGGACCCACCCCCTTTCTCATGTTTTTATCAAAATTTCAGAGTTTTTTAGCCGTTCTTCAATAACTTTCAATCCCATTCCACTATCCTCTTTTGGTGCAAAGTGTGTAAAATTAAGACTCAAGCAATAACATCCTTAATCGGTAAAGCAAAGGTCAGAAAAACGAAAAATAAACTGCATTTCCAGGTGTTTCCTGGTGTTTCCAGTATCTAACAACAACAATAAAGCATTGTGTAGGTACACTGTATGTCACAAATTGCCCTATAGACCGCATTATAGCCTTAATATATCGAGCGTGTTTAGTCTGACAGAGAACACTGGCCAGTGTAAATAGTGGTAAACAGGTCAGGGGTTCTACAATTATTTGTGCATGATCAAAGAACTCTTTAGTCTTATTCACCAGGGTGGGTGAGGAGGGGAATTGTTTTGGTTAGGTATAATACACATATATATATGGTTATCATACCCCCGATATTAGTCAGCGGGTATATAGTTGACGTCTCGAGCCGCCCGTGTGTCCGTCCGTACAAACATTTTGCATCATAACTCAAGAGTCGGTTGTCATATTTTGATGCTCTATGACATGTGACGGACCAGAAATGGGGAACGAATATGCATAATATCACGGATTGTGAGTACCAATGCCTACCAGAGTTATCCATGGGCCCTATTTATGAAATTAAATCCGTAAAAAGTTTTTGCCATATAAGTTGAAGTGTCGGTTGTCGAATTTTGAAGTGGTTTGGTATGGTGATAGACCGGAATGATACGGGAAGGATGTGTGCAGATATTACTGCATATCACAGGTTTTGCCTGTCGATGCATACCAGAGCTACCAACTTGGTTCCATCCGTAAACACATTTTGCATTATTATAACTCAACCATTTGTATGTATATTTGTATAGAGTCTGCAGTATAGTCTCAGTCAGATTTTATTCTTGATTTTAGTTTGAACTTTGAAGACATTGAAGAATGTCATTTCTCAAAGCATCTGAATGCATCACATTATTTCAGTTCATCTATTTGTAAGCGATAACAGTATACAATTAGTATTGTAGTTTAGTCTTGTTGAGCAGTATTTAAGCTTCAAGATGAAGTTCGTAAATTCAAGGAGAATAGCGTCACCTTCAGTTGGGATTCAAGTTGTCTGAACAATAAACAGTAACGGCCATTCATCATAACCAATTCAGTTTTATTTGGATAAGTGCTGCAAATTAACATTACTTGCAATCATTAAAAAGATGAGAAATAACCAAAAGGAATGAATTTTATTGCATGCCAGAACAAGACAGTATTTCAGACATTAGAAATTTAAGAGACACCCTTTTCAATTTCATGTTATGCAACAATCGGGTCAATGATATCTAGTCATCATTGAGTATTCACCATGTAGTATTTGTGATACAGTTTTTTTATGTTATTACTTTTATTCGGGTAATACAACTGGGTAATACATTAATTTTTTTCACTAAATTACGGTTTTCCACTGATAAGTGGGACGGGATCCTGTGAAATCCAGAATGTTGCTAAATCTGAGGCTAAATAGTCACTATAGCTGTCTATATAGCCATATGCCAACAAACATGATACTAACATGCTTACAAACAACATTACATGGTCAGTACTTGTAAATTGTTTGAAAAAAAACCATTTTTGAAAAAAAATTACAAGCACGATTGTTTCGGCCTCTGGACCACCCACCCACCCCGGCCCTATATACGGATTTTTTTTGTAGACCCCCTCATGTCGTCGGTGGTATATTTTGCCCCACGTCCTTTTCCTCGGTAGCTCATTGTTGAAATGTGCACAAACGTGTACTGTTACACGCAGCATGTTTATGTGACCGGTGGTCAATCTATGATTGACGCCAATCACCTTGATTGGATAATCCTATATGGCGCGGCGATGTCTTCCCATCGATATGTCCACCGACAGCTTCGCATTGAGCGTCGCCTCGTAAAACTACCTGGACTATATTATAAACCCAGCCGGTGAATAGCACCCCAGGTGTTTTAGGGTATCAACGATCAACGTGTGACAGTGAAAAGCGAGCATTATAACCAAACAAATAGTTTATGGACATATTTATCTGTTTGAGACTTTCTATATTCACTGAGAAGAGGACATAATTTCGTTGAGGTGAAAGTTAGTATTTGAGTTTCTAGCAAATTGTTGACCTTTTACCTGCTATCAGCACACCAAGCAGACCATGACTATGAACGTAGTATGCCACTGCTGGGTTGGGGGGGGGGGTGTAATGGGGATTATGTGGTTTTATGCATAATTGGATAGTCGGTTATCAGAAGTGATATAACAGTAATACAATTCAAAAAGTAAGAACAAAAACAAAAAAACAAGCACACATAAATTACATGTTAGGGACTTATCGTGTCCTCAGTCAGAGGCTTTGGTAGTTTTATATACCTTTTTCATGAAAATTTTATCCTATTTCACTTATAAAGTAAAATAGGATAAAATTTTCATGAAAACTACCAAAGCCTGTGCCTCAGTCAATTGCAAACTTTCATTTGGATCAGACACCAATTAGGGTGTTGAGTTCTTCTTCGTACGGAATTTCTCAATGTTTCCATTTGTGAGTTTAGCATACAGTTTGCCATGAGTTTTGAACACGATTTGCCTTATATGCCTTTGCCAACAGATGAGCGTTCAGTTGTGTTGCGTCCTCAACAATTGATATTCCTGAGCGTTTCAGCTGGCTTCGGGCGTCGATATAATGTCATATTTGGTGAACCTGTTAGTAAATTTAACAATTATGGCACGGGTTTTTACTTTAGGCTGTTGATTGGCGTTTTGTTGAATGTCTGTTATATTGTCCTCATTTAACCTCTTCTTGCCTATTCTGTGACACATGTCGATTTCCCATGGTTCCAGGTCAATTTTAAGGCGGGTTTTGAACAGGTTAAGGGTCTTAACTCTGCAGTCTTTGGCCGATTCCTTACCGTCTACCTCCTGAATTCCGAATATCCGAATACTATCCTTTCTGCCCTGTTGTTCAAGGTCGTTTAGTTTATATTCTAGTTCCCTTGTTTCAGCTACCATAGCTTCCTCTCGCGTTTTGAATAATTTTCCACGCTTTTCATTTTCAATCTCTAATTGTTTAATTTTCCCCTCTAATGAAGAAATATTTTCAGTGAAGGCTTGCATGATCTCTTCCTTAAATTTGCTCACGATTTGTCCAAAATTTGTTATTTGACTCTGTTGTTCTTTGGAATATTCAGTATGGTTTTTTGTTGAAGTTTCTGCAAGGAGATCTACTCGAGCAATCAGAGTGTTTATTTGTTTACTAAAGTCAGTCACAATTGGCGAAGGAGGGATGCCTGATTTTTGCACGAATTCCTCCATAGTAAGCTGCTTTTTCGGTTCGGGATTAAAACTGTCGTCACTTTCTAAAGTAGAATTTGACTTACTATTGTTCGAATCTTCATTATTTGTATCAGATTTCTTGTTTTTCCTTGTCCGTTTTGGCATTGGTACAGGTATGTTTTCCTGAATTCAAGATGGCGCCCGTTGGGTGATTGGTGCTGTCCGCGAATAAAGCCTCAAAAATGTTATCAATACATCATTTTTATGCTTTAAAAGAACGTGCTAGAGTTTCCTGGTAATCTGCGACACACTCCCATTCAGTTTTTAATGTATCTAGATTATATTGATACGCACTACAAGTATAACAATTATCCTAATATATACTTATTTTCATGCATAATCTCTCCTGGGTGCCGAGACGTATTTGGGGTCTAATTCCGTTTCTATGTTGGACAACACACCATGATTTAACGCCCTAATGTAAAATTTAGATTATGACTGAGGGATTATTGTATACAGCATTTATCACACTTCTTTTCCACCTACTTTATTATCTTTCTTGTCTATTTCATAATCTCATCCCTTCTATCACTCCTCCATCTTTCTGATCCCTGCACTCGCTTAACTAACTTCCCAACATTTATTTGAAAACACAGAACAATATTCAAATTCCCGTCCTTTTTACGCTGTAGCTGTCTGTATTGACACTCGGGGTAACATTTTTGGAGGAAAAGATTTTTATAAAAGCCATAGGCTCATGGCTTGTTATCTAATCCTCATTTGAACTATGTTTTTTTTCTCAATATGTATAATTGTCAATGTGATGTTCTGTTCTTTTGTTCAAATAAATATTGTTTACACTATAAGCCCGTTGATATTTGTTTAAAAAATTAATGCTCTCTAAGTGAGTCTTTATGCGAGTGCTAATGATCCTTTCGAATAGTTTACCAGTGCATTTCAATAAACTGATGGGCCTATAGTTGGTTGGGATGGTATGGTCCTTGCCGGGTTTATGAATCATTGTCCCGATTGCAGTCTTCCATGTTTTGGGAAAGTAACCCAGTCTCAGGCATTTATTATATAGGTTAGTAAGACGAATAAATAGCTCGTTCGGCGCCTGTCTAATTACGCCGTACGTGATATCGTCGTCACCGGGTGCTTTGTTAGGTATTCTTCGGTTCAGATTCCTTCTCACCTCTTCTAAATCGATTTTGGTCATTAGGAGATCGTCGTCACCCGGTTCGACGTTGTCTTTTAGCAGTGGTGCGAAGATTTCTGAGTTGTCATCGATGTAATCGTTGACATAACGTTTAAAGCGTTTGTTAAATATATCGCCTTCATGGGTGGTATGGATTTTGCGTAGACTCTCTGCGAAGATTTGAGCTTTTTCTTGGTCATTTTCAGATTTTTTCCCATTTTGGTCAGTTAGTGATTTAGATTTGTCTGATAATATATCTCATATATATTTTGAAGACCTCTGTCTGTTTGTCTGTCTGTTTGTCTGTTTGTTTGTCATTGATACAAATCTACGATTCTCGACCGATCGGGACGAAACTTGGCACGTGTGTGTAGTTTGACCAGGCGGTGGACGTTGTCGTATTGGCGAGCCCGTGCGACGCCCGTGCAGCGCATGCACAGACGAGATCTCGGAAATGGGTGGAGCTATCAACTTGAAATTTGCTATGTGAATGTATCTTGCCCCGGATACGAATTGTATCGGGTCGCCGAGCCCGTGTGACGCCAGCTTCGCGCATGCGCAGACGAGATCTCGGAAACGGGTGGAGCTATCGACTTGAACTTTGGTTTTTGAATAGCCCGGACAACGTCGGGCTGGGTAGAGCTATCGACTTGAAATTTGGTTTTTGAATAGCCCGGACAACGTCGGGCTCATCGGCTAGTCTCATATATATATTGAAGACCTCTGTCTGTATGTTTGCATGTTTGTCTGTATGTTTGTTTGTCATTTATACAAATCTACGATTCTCGACCGATCGGTACGAAACTTGGTACGTGTGTGTAGATTGACCAGGCGGTCGACGTTGTCGTATTGGCGAGCCCGTTCGGCGCCCGCTTCGCGCATGCGCAGACGAGATCTCGGAAACGGGTGGAGCTATCGACTTGAAATTTGCTATGTGAATGTATCTTGCCCCGGATACGAATTTTATCAGGTCGCCGAGCCCGTGCAATGCCAGCTTCGAGCATGCGCAGACGAGATCTCGGAAACGGGTGGAGCTATCGACTTGAAATTTGGTATGTGAATGTATCTTGCCCCGGATACGAATTTTATCAGGTCGCCGAGCGCGTGCGATGCCAGCTTCGCGCATGCGCAGACCAGATCTCGGAAACGGGTGGAGCTATCGACTTGAAATTTGGTTTTTGAATAGCCCGGACAACGTCGGGCTCATCGGCTAGTCTATTATATATTTTGGAAGATCTGTTTGTGTGTCTGTGTGTTCGCGATGAACTCGAAAACGGCCGAGCCGATTTCGATGAAACTTGGTATGTGGGGGTATTTTCGGCCGGCGGGTGGCATGGGCCTATTAATTTGTCCGTGTGACGTGACCTTGACCTTGAAATCAGGTCATTTCAAGGTCAAACGCCCGAATATCACGAGATTTCGATGAAACTTGGTATGTGGGGGTACTTTCTTATGGCGAGTCTCATAAGCATATTCATTTGCCCGTGCGACGTGACCTTGACCTTGAAATCGGGTAACTTCAAGGTCAAATCGCCAATTTTGATGGGATTTCGACGAAATTTGATACGTGGGGTTACTTTTGTCCACTGATTGTTTTGGACGGGTCAAATCGTGACCCCGACCAGACCTTGACCTTCAAAATGATCAATTCAAGGTCAAATCGGGTAAAACCGGATGGATTTCGACGGGCACGTTTGTCGGGTACTTTTGTCCGGGCAGTGTTTTTGGACTGGTCAAATCGTGACCCCACTTGACCTTGACCTTCAAAATGGACAATTCAAGGTCAACGCCCGGACGAAGTCGGGTCACCTTCTAGTATATATATATAGTATATACTATGTTTACATTCAGCAGCAATTATTTTATATTGAATTTTCAAAAAGAATTTACTTCTATTAAGATACATGATTACATGTATTTGTGGTTGCAGATGAATCCAAATATTCAGGAATAAATCTGTTCTGTTCTGAGAGTCGCACGGCCAGGTGAAAATGAGATGTCAACATGATGGCATAGAAGTTGTCTAGACTTTTGCTAGCAATGCCGATAGTATCAATGTTGTCATGTACAGTATTGCGCAACATTGTGACATGGTGCCATGAGCCACGGGAGATAGCATTTTTGTGTCCCTTCTTGGAACTCAGATCACTCCAAACTTTCTGGTGCATATTCTGGGTATATTGTCAGATATAAAACTAGTTTTCTGTCAGAAACTTCAGCAACTGGATACAAAGGTATTGAGAATACCAACTTGTATCTTGTTTTTAGAATATGGTGCATTATAGAAGGATTTTGAAAAAAAAAAAAATTGCCAAAAAAAAAACATTTCCCTACCTGCCTACCTGGATTTTTTGGCTCATGAAATCGGAAACAGACATGTTGTTTTTTTGGCCTTATTAAGTGTTTCCGATATATTTATTGCAGCTAATTCTAGAGCTCTGGGTGAATTTAGGACAGAGTTTGACAGATTTGAAATTATTTCTTGCTTGAATATTTGCCAGTCGGCTTTGCCTATGTTTCTTCTTAATTTAACTTTTGCTTTGCTGATTTTGAATTTTGTTATTTTTAGTTCGAGCCGGAGGTGGTCGCTTCCAACATCAGCCCCTATGGTGGTTTAGATGCTGAGCTTGGCAGCTTCCTCCATAGCGAACCCGTGGTCTATTATATCCCATACCCTTGTCTTAGTTGCACATTGGGTTGTCTTTCCAGAATCGTTTAAGTGGATAAGTTCTAATTCTTCTTTGATGTCAAATAGGATGTCTCCATGTTTGTTTGTTGTTTTGCTATTGAAAAATTGATGTTTGGCGTTGAAGTCCCCTAGAAATATACATTGTTTATTTCTATTTGTAAAGAATTTTAGTGTTTCTAGATTAGGTAAAGAGGTAGAGGGCTATGAATGAATGATCTGGAATTTACAGAGCTTCGGTAACACAAACGCATACTTGATACCAACTACTCATTCCAACTCAATGATCACTGTTAAGAAGGTGACGATTAATCAGCGGTGATCCCATTTAGCAATAACAACACGACCGGCACCTACTTTTAAGTAGGCTGCCGTTAAGTAAACATTGAAAAACTGTACTCACTGTGAGTCTATACTTACTAACACTAACCCAATGTAATAATTATTTAATAGGAACGTATAAATGAAATATAAACGTATAAACATATATTAACTTGAATAAGGTCCCCATCGTCTTGACTCAAGGTCCCAATCGTCCAAGGTCCCAATCGTCCAAGGTCCCAATCGTCTGGATACCGTCGAAAAGGAGAACAAAGGTACAGTAGACAAAATTGTGTCTAAAATATTTGGCTCAGAGACTGGACTAGTGACGATTACTGACGAACAGGCTTCCGCCTTTTAACCCTTATTTGGACTTGTTTTCGGTTGTGTTCGGTTATGTTCGGTTGTGTCCGGTATTCATAGTGACCGAAGTTTTGGTTAGTCACTAAAATGAGCTGGGAATGTATGCCACTCGTTCCACGAGTCTAGAGTATGTCCCGAATAATTATTTATGATCATACAACGAGAAAAGATGTTAACTCACCAATTTCCGAGAATAATAATGTGCACGAATCTGCGATGATGAATGTCTATACTGGAACTGGTAGGTGATATACAGAATGTCTTATATAGTTTGCTGCTAACGGAAGTGTGTCCAAAATCGTGTGTTGAATGTTTATTTGCGGCTGGATCTGATCTGCAAAAGCGTGAGTGTAATCTACAGTGGATGAGCTCTATCCGAGATGTATATGTACATATATATGTACTCGGAGGGAGAGGTGATGCTCGTGCTGCTGGTATTGATCTTGATCGTGATCTGTCGATATCTGAAGTATATCACAATTTCCATGTATTCCGAGAAAATCGGAGGACGGGACTGTAAATGCCTATGGCCGCAGGCTAATTGAGCTATGTATTAACATCGAAATGTGTATTTTGAATGGGAGAATAGGAACAGATAGAGATATTGGACGAGCAACCAGTCACAGTGTTAGCGTAATTGATTATTATGTAGCATCTGAACATTCGATGAAATTGTGTAACCAATTACGAGTGCTTGATTTTAACCCATTGTGCAGTGATTGCCACTCAGCCATAGAGTTAGTAATAGGCTCACAGAACGAAGCTAAAAGCAACGACTCATTAGAACACATAGGCTCAACTTTTAAAATCACTCAACCTATTTTGTGGAAATCCGGTGAAGCAGATCAGTTCTGTGAAAATATTAATAAAATGGATTTATATTCCATTGACGAAACAGTTAAATTTTATTCAAACAACATAGGATTATTCACGCAGCATACATCAAGTACGATTGGTAATAAGATTTGCTCACTATTCGAGTCTGCTGCTAGGAATACTTTTGGCGAACAAAAAGTGAAACACATAGATGCAGATAGAAATAAACCATGGTTCAATCACCTAATGCGCATAAGATTGTCCACTTATAAATGGACAATCGGTACCTAAAATGGTCATTAATAAATGGACAATCCGACCACGCGTGGCACCGAGCTTGGGATTGTCCACTAAATCACGACATATATAGATAATCGTGCATGTTAGCTTCATATTAAATCTGAAGGGTAATAACTCTATAAAGAATGTACCTTTACTAAATGACGAAGATTTGTGTGAGAAATTTGCAACACCACAACAGATCAACTTTTGTTAAATATAAGTCAAATTCTTCCCTTGGGTGGGTGGGTGGGCTTGGGGGAGGTTTGGGATACGCTCTTTAAAAACACTTCTTCGAATATTTCCGTTATTTCGTCAACAACCCTTCTTCAAATATCTCCGTTATTTCGTCAAAAAACACTTCTTCTCATACAAATCACCGTTATTTAGCAAATTAATATTATTTATAGAGTTATTGCCCTTCATATTAAATATGAAGCTAACATGCAGGATTAGCAAAACATGTCTTCATTTAGTGGACAATCCCAAGCTCGCGTGCCACGCGTGGTTGGATTGTCCATTTATTAATGACCATTTTAGGTACCGATTGTCCATTTATAAGTGGACAATCCTTGAAGAATTGCCTGGTTAATTTCCAGATTGTTAAAATGTGAAACTAACACGTTGTAGTAGTGCAAAAAAGAAACTGACATATGTCACAGATCGTTACGTAACATACGGATATTCTCTGAAGTCTGAGGAATGTATTGAAGAAAAGAAATAGTCAATTGATAAACAACAAAGAGTGGCTATTTGATCTAGTACATAAACGTAGTTGTAACGTATGTACATCGTATGTGCAATTGTCTGCAGCACATACCAACTGCATAATAAGGTTTATCTATTTGTCCCAAGGTCTTTATTATTGATATAGAAAGGTCCAATAGGAACATTACACCTTATAACGGATGTGTGTCTGTGATAACACCATTTATACATAGCGTGCTTTAATTGCAAATAAAAAAAATACACAATTATGCAAATTAGCAAACACCACAGTTCGCGGTTGTTATGAAACAGTGGGGTTTATAAAAACAGTGTTTTTCGAAATTATTAGAGAGCTGTCAGAGAATCTCTGCGCGTTGAGTTCTACGTAGTTATGTGTTTACTGGTAACAGCTGAGCGGTCAATAACTGAGACAATGTTACCCTCGAGGGTAATGTGCATGGTGATTTACGGCCCGCCATGTGACGCACTCTCAGCCAATCAGAAGAGAGGAAAATGGGATGAAGGATAACAATACACATGATATCAACATTTCGGCGAATATATATAGGCCGGGTATACATTTGCGTTATTAGTTTGTTTAAAGGAGATAATTATTCGATGGCTTATACTACGGCCACG
Organism: Siphonodentalium dalli; assembly: GCA_032622095.1. Classification (NCBI taxonomy): domain Eukaryota; kingdom Metazoa; phylum Mollusca; class Scaphopoda; order Gadilida; family Siphonodentaliidae; genus Siphonodentalium; species Siphonodentalium dalli. The sequence continues at coordinate 85,213,378 of CP136062.1, read as the reverse complement.
ACATGCGTATCTACACCGCCCGAGAACATTCATCAGCGCCCAATGAGCCATCTAGCTAGGGCGTGAGCCCGCTAACCCATGTTTTAGTTTTGGTGTTAGTCAATGTAACAATATAATAATCACATGTCGTCAATAAATGATATATAGGTAATTAGCTCTTGCTGACCCGGAGGAGTAGCTTCCTCAGATTTAGTTCTGTTGTGAGACTGGAGTTACTAATTCGGGTTAATTTTGATAGAGCTGAATTTGGTACTGTAAGAAGTTGTAGTCGTCCTGGGGAATTAGCATTTATTTACACAATAGAAATATACGGACATTCCGGTATAGTTGGAATCCAGTTTACCAAAACAATTGGACGTCCAGTTGTAATAGGTGAAACGTGACTGAATATTGGAATTCCAAAACATAGAGTGCCATATCACAGTTTTACAAATTCTTATATACAAAGCATGAACAGGTGTGAATTAACGACGCATGATTAGATTAACAGATACCTCAATCCAAGTTGATGGGAATTTAATGACAATCTTGTAAATTTCAAAGGCATCATACATCAGGAAAACACACACAAGGCCAACGATAATAGACGGAAACTTGTATCTAAAAAATTGAGTGACACCAACGCCATTTTTCAAAGAAAATCGGTGAATTATCTAACTCGCATATTTTCGTGGTAAATAACCAGGCGCGAAAATGCCAGACAAACGCCAACAAATTTCCACGTCCAGTAACGACGAAAGCTTCAACGCTGATAACAAACAACCTCTCAAAAATAGGAAACCCGCAATAGCAGCAAGTAAAAAGCAGAAAATCGACACCATTGCCTCATCAAGCCAGCAAAAACTGAACTTTAAACCATAAAATTCTACAGGAATCGAAGAGAGTCTAGCACTCATCAATCAAAAGCTAGACAAACTGGTCACTAAAGAACAGTTGGATGAATGTATAAAACCACTCGTGAGAAGGGGTGACCTCGACAAAACGTTGGAGAAATTAAAATTAGACTACGATCAGAAAATAAAGGACGCCAGGGATAATTTTTCTGGAAAATTGTTTGACATTGAACAAAATTTTGACTCATTGAGGGATGAAGTGAAATCTCTGAAACGCGACTCTGATGCGAAAGATGAAGAAATGGTGAAACTTAAAGGTGAAAACAAAAAACTGAATGAAAAGGTGAACAATCTGGAACAACAAACAAGAAAAGAAAGTGTGAGAATCTTTGGCCTTGAATGTGATTCCAAAGATGAATCCAGACTTGACTGCGAGAAAAAGGTAGTTGAAATGTGCAATAAGAAACTAAATCTAAATATCACCCTTGCAGACATAAGTATTGCACACAGATTGGGTCAGTATGTTACTAACCAAACATCACCAAGAGCAATAATTTGCAAATTTGTGTCCAGAAGGTCTAAAAATGACATAATTGCTGCAAGGAAAATCCTAAAAGGCACAAGATTAGTAATAAAAGACGACCTGACTCAGATGAACAATGCTCTGCTTAAAGCATCTAAGGATGCCCAGGGGATTCAAGACTCTTGGACTGTAAATGGAAAAATATTTGTGAAATATTCAGATGCAGGGAAGAGAAATAAGGAAGTTAAATCACTTTCTGACATATAACTATGTAAATCCCAAATGATACCATAAAGTAATTGTTCATTTGGTTTTGAATGCTGACACACATCATTGTAAATTATTGTGTGACACCCACCCATATATTGAATGTCTGCTCATAATGTGAATTCCAATATAAAACCCTCATATTATGTAATGACTGTAAATGGAAAAAATTGTGAAGAATTTAGATCATGTGAAGAGAAATAAGGAAGTAAAACCAATTTTGAAATATAACTATGTAAATCCCAAATGATACCATAAAGTAAATGTTCAGTTGGTGTTGAATGGTTACATATATCATTGTAAATTATTGTCTGACACCAACCCATATATTGAAAAATGTCTGCTCATAATGTGAATTTCAATATAAAACCCTCATATTATGTAATGACTGTAAATGGAAAAAATTGTGAAGTATTCAGATCATGGGAGGAGAAATAAAGAAGTTAAATAAATTTATGATATATAACTATGTAAATCATTTGGTGTTGAATGCTGACATACATCAATGTAAATTATTGTGTGACACCCACCCATATTTTGAATGTCTGCCCATAATGTGAGTTTCAATATAAAACCCTCATATTATGTAATGACTGTAAATGGAAAAAAATGTGTAGTATTCAGATCATGGGAGGAGATATAAAGAAGTTAAATACATTTATGATATATTACTATGTAAATCCCAAATGATACCATAAAGTAAATGTTCATTTGGTGTTGAATGCTGACTTATATAATTGTAAATTATGATAAAGTAAATGTTCATTTGGTGTTGAATGGTGACATATATCATTGTAAATTATTATGTGACACCCACCCACACATTGAATAATGTCTGCTCTTAATGTGGATTTCAATAAAAAAAAAACCTCATATTATGTAATGATTGCAAATGGAAAAAATTGTGAAGTATTCAGATCATGGGAAGAGAAATAAAGAAGTTAAATAAATTTATGATAAATAACTATGTAAATCCCAAATGATACCATAAAGTAAATGATCATTTGGTGTTGAATGCTGACATATATAATTGTAAATTATTGTGTAACACCCATATATTTAAAAATGTCTGCCCATAATGTGAATTTCAATGTAAAACCCTCATCTAAGTAATGACTGTTTATAGAAAAATATTTGTGAAGCATTCAGATGCTGGGAAGAGAAATAAGGAAGTTGAATCAATTTCTCATACATAACTATGTAAATCCCAAATAACACCATAAAGTAAATATTCATTTTGTGTTGAATGCTGACATATATCATTGTAAATTATTGTGAGACACCCACATATTGAACAATGTCTGCTCATAATATATATTGAATAATATCTGCTCATAATGGTGAATTTCAATGAAAAACCCTCATTTAAGTAATGACTATATATTGACAAATATTTATGAAGTATTCAAATGCTGGGAAGAGAAGTGAGGAAGTTAAATCACTTCCTGATATATGACTATGTAAATCCCAAATGATACCATAAAGTAAATGTTCAATTGGTGTTGTACGCTGACATATATCATAGTAAATTATTGTATGACACCCATATATTGAATAATGTCTGGTCATAATGTGAATTTCAATATAAAACCCTCATTTAAGTAATGAATGTATATGGAAATAAACTGTGAAGTATTGAGATCCTGGGAATAGAAATAAGGAAGTTAAATCAATTTCTGATACATAACTATGTAAATCCCCATATATTGAATAATGTCTGATCAATATGAGAATTTCAATGTAAAACTCTCATTTAAGTAATGACTGTATATGGAAATAAATTGAGAAGTATTCAGATCCTGGGAAGAGAAATAAGGAAGGTAAATCAATTTCTGATACATAACTGTGTAAATCCCAAATGATACCATTAAAGTAAATGTTCATTTGGTGTTGAATGCTGACATATATAATAGTAAATTATTGTATGACACCCATATATTGAATAAGGTCTGCTCATAATGTGAATTCCAATGTAAAACCTTCATATTAAGTAATGACTGTATATGGAGAATATTTGGGAAGTATCCAGGAAGTTAAATCAATTTCTGATATATGAATATGTAAATTCCAAATGATAACATAAAGTGAATGTTCATTTGGTGTTGAATGGTGACATATATCATTGTAAATTATTGTGTGACACCCATTTCAATATAAAACCCTCATATTGTGTAATGACTGTAAATGGAAAAAATTGTCAAGTTTTCAGATCATGGGAAGAGAAATAAAGAAGTTTAATAAATTTATGATATATTACTATGTAAATCCCAAATGATAACATAAAGTAAATGATCATTTGGTGTTGAATGGTGACATATATAATTGTATATTATTATATGACACCCACCCATATATTGAATAATGTCTGCCCATAATGTGAATTTCAGTGTAAAACCCTCATCGAAGTAATGACTGTATATGGAAAAATATTTGTGAGGTATTCAGATGCTGGGATGAAAAATAAGGAAGTTGAATCAATTCCTCATACATAACTTTGTAAATCCCAAATGATATCATAAAGTAAATGATCATTTGGTGTTGAATCCTGACATATATCATTGTAAATTATTGTGTGACACCCATATATTGAATAATGTCTGCTCATATTATATATTGAATTATGTCTACTCATGATGTGAATTTCAATGTGAAACCCTCATTTAAGTAATGACTGTATATGGACACATATTTGTGAAGTATTCAAATGCTGGGAAGAGAACTATGGAAGTTAAATCAATTTCTGACACATAACTATGTAAATCCCAAATGATACCATAAAGTAAATGTTCATTTGGTGTTGAATGTTGACATATATAATTGTAAATTATTGTATGACACCCATATATTGAATAATGTCTGCTCATAATGTGAATTTCAATGTAAAAGCTTCACATTAAGTAATGACTGTATATGGAGAAATATTTGTGAAGTATTGAGATCCTGGGAATAGAAATAAGGAAGTTAAATCAATTTCTGATACATAACTATGTAAATCCCCATATATTGAATAATGTCTGATCAATATGAGAATTTCAATGTAAAACTCTCATTTAAGTAATGACTGTATATGGAAATAAATTGAGAAGTATTCAGATCCTGGGAAGAGAAATAAGGAAGTTAAATCAATTTCTGATACATAACTGTGTAAATCCCAAATGATACCATTAAAGTAAATGTTCATTTGATGTTGAATGCTGACATATATAACTGTAAATTATTGTATGACACCCATATATTGAATAAGGTCTGCTCATAATGTGAATTTCAATGTAAAACCTTCATATTAAGTAATGACTGTATATGGAGAATATTTGGGAAGTATCCAGGAAGTTAAATCAATTTCTGATATATGAATATGTAAATCCCAAATGATAACATAAAGTGAATGTTCATTTGGTGTTGAATGGTGACATATATCATTATAAATTATTGTGTGACACCCATTTCAATATAAAACCCTCATATTGTGTAATGACTGTAAATGGAAAAAATGTGAAGTTTTCAGATCAGGGATGATAAATAAAGAAGTTTAATAAATTTATGATATATTACTATGTAAATCCCAAATGATACCATAAAGTAAATTATCATTTGGTGTTGAATGGTGACATATATAATTGTAAATTATTATGTGACACCCACCCATATATTGAATGTCTGCCCATAATGTGAATTTCAGTGTAAAACCCTCATCGAAGTAATGACTGTATATGGAAAAATATTTGTGAGGTATTCAGATGCTGGGATGAAAAATAAGGAGGTTGAATCAATTCCTCATACATAACTTTGTAAATCCCAAATGATATCATAAAGTAAATGATCATTTGGTGTTGAATCCTGACATATATCATTGTAAATTATTGTGTGACACCCATATATTGAATAATGTCTGCTCATATTATATATTGAATTATGTCTGCTCATAATGTGAATTTCAATGTGAAACCCTCATTTAAGTAATGACTGTATATGGACACATATTTGTGAAGTATTCAAATGCTGGGAAGAGAACTATGGAAGTTAAATCAATTTCTGACACATAACTATGTAAATCCCAAATGATACCATAAAGTAAATGTTCATTTGGTATTGAATGCTGACATATATAATTATAAATTATTGTATGACACCCATATATTGAATAATGTCTGCTCATAATGTGAATTTCAATGTAAAACCTTCACATTAAGTAATGACTGTATATGGAGAAATATTTGTGAAGTATTCAGATTCTAGGAATAGAAATAAGGAAGTTAAATCAATTTCTGATATATGACTATTTAAATCCCAAATGATACCATAAAGTAAATGTTCATTTGGTGTTGAATGCTGACATATATAATTGTAAAGTATTCTATGACACCCACCCACACATTGAATAATGTCTAGTCATAATGTGAATTTCAATGTAAAACCCTCATTTAAACTCTATATGGAAATATATTGTGAAGTATTCAGATCCTGGGAAGAGAAAAAAGGAAGTTAAATCAATTTCGGATACATAACTATGTAAATCCCAAAAGAAACCATAAAGTAAATGTTCATTTGGTGTTGAATGCTGACATATATAATTGTAAATTATTGTATGACACTCATATATTGAATAGTGTCTGCTCATAATGTGAATTTCAATGTAAAATCTTCATATTAAGTAATGACTGTATATGGAGAAATATTTATAAAGTATTCAGATGCAAGGAAGAGAAATAAGGAAGTTAAATCAATTTCTGAAATATGACTATGTAAATCACAAATGATAACATACAGTAAATGTTCATTTGATGTTGAATGGTGACATATATCATTGTAAATTATTGTGTGACACCCACCCATATATTGAATAATGTCTGCTCATAATGTGAATTTCAATATAAAACCCTCATATTGTCTAATGACTGTAAATGGAAAATAATTGTGAAGTATTCAGATCATGGGAAGAGAAATAAAGAAGATAAATAAATTTATGATATATAACTATATAAATCCCAAATGATACCATAAAGTAAATGTTCATTTGGTGTTGAATGCTGACATATATAAGTGTAGATTATTGTGTGACACCCATTTATTTAATAATGTCTGCCCATAATGTGAATTTCAATTTAAACAATGATTCCAAAAAGTAAATGTTCATTTGGTGTTGAATGCTGATATTATAACTGTAAATTATTATGTAACAACCATGTGTTGAATAATGTCTGCTCATGATGTGAATGTCTTTGTAAATCCCAAATGCAAAAGATACCATAAAGTAAATGTTCATTTGGTATCGAATGCTGACATATATGATTGTAAATTATAATGTGACACCCATATATTTAACAATGTCTGCTTATGGTGTGACTTTCAATGTAAAACCCTCATAGTAAGTAATGACTATTTGTAAAAAAAAATCCATTTATTACCCACCCAAAAAGAAAATAAACCCAACCTTACTGTAATATATCACACATATACAATTTGACCATGTTCAATCCAAGCAGCATAAACTTCACAACATTGTCCAGTACATTAAGGTTGTAAAACCAACAAATATGATCGACCCTCCCAAAATCAACAAACTTAAAATGTTTGAATAATACGCTAGATTGTGAGCGCACCCTTAGGATCAGGGGTTACGGTGATGTTGGAAATATTGGTTTATTTTGAGACTCACATTGTCACTAGTCATGTTGATTAACGAGAAGGGGTTGCATTACTACCGGCACGGGCCAGTGCACTGCTATAGTCTTCTTATACACAATACCATATTAGAACAAGAAAACCATAGTCAGAAATGGTAACGCCACCAAGATCATATTATTAGCCATAAATATAAATCATAATATAAAATATATTGGTTACATGAATGGACAGCCTCCGAATTCCGTTAAGACAAGTAATTCTTCAAATTATTACAATGAACTACGGCTTATAAATTACTGCAGGTTTATCATTCGCCACACCATAATGCTTCTAAATGCGGATCAAAGCTAAGAGTGCATGGCACAGCCATTGTTCATAGACATTTTACAGATAGCTAGAATGATGCATGCTGGGAACGAAAGTATCCACAGCAAAGCCATGTGCTTACGGCCGCATGCGTTTATTATAGGGGATTTATGGTGGGCCTATAAAACTAATTATAACTTTGTTATCTGTCATAGTTTATGCGTGAAATTTTAAACATATATACCATGGACATATACCCCTTCCAGAATGTTGAAAAACATTTTCAGTTGCTCATCGTATTTTTATAGACGAAATAGTCCGAAATTTCAGAAAATTGCGCTAACTGCTCAATGTTTTAATGTGTTACAAAACGTCTGATAAAAATAGTTCTATCGGGAATATTCACACCATTTTTTTTCAGAGAACATAGAGTAAACATAGTCCTATCGGGATATCGTAAAGGAGATTAATTAAAACCCTCAGACTGCCGAAACTGACGACATTAAATTCGCTTTTTCGTGTCCCACGGAAATTAAACTTGTCTGTCCATTGATCACGTTATTTATTTGACATAGTATTTTTTTTCTGTTGTATTTGAACACTTGTTGCACGTGCAGGCTGCACGATCATAATAACTTCAACCGATAAGCGCCGACTGATACCCGCGCAACAGTTTGTCTCAAATAAATTGTTATCAAAACGCAGGTTTATGGCCGCGGACATAAGCCGATTAAGTGTAATGTAATTTATCCATGAACTTGACTGAAAAATTGTGATTCTATCACCATTAGCCACGAAAATGGGACCTCTAAACAGGCAAGTTTTATTTTCGGGGGACACGAACAAGCGAATTTATTGTCGGCAGTTTCGGCAGTCTGAGGGTTAATTAATCCCGAATTAAACGGAACTACTTTACGATAGTCAGATAGGACTATGTTTGCTCTATGCATGTTCTCTGAAAAAATAGTGTGAATATTCCAGATAGAACTCTTTTTATCAGACGTTGTGTAACACCTTAAAACATTGAGCAGTTATAGCGCAAACCGAAATGTGTTGTCTTGCAAGATATCCCACCGCTTTAGCTAAATTTACCTTCCTACAATATCCATAAAGAGGATCATATATTATATACCCACGGTTTTAATTATAGAATATAAAATATATTGGTTTCGCGAATGACCAACTCAGAATTCCGTTAAAATAACAATAACAACCAGCACCTATAACGAACCGTTTTACTGGACTTGGCCTACTGGTCGCGTAGTTCCGACTTTTAAATAAACGGAATTTCCAACTCTATAAATAAAAGCCCCACAAGAATTCTGTCCACCACGCAATATCAAAATCTCAGCAGCTAGATACACCACAGGTTGCGTAATAATCCAAGAAGAATCATACGTTGATAAACTTCATTCGACTTCAACATCTATCAGAACACAACGCGAGTATGTCGAACACAATAACGCTTGAAAGCAATACCAAGCAGTGGGTCAAATCTATCACCACCTGATGAATAGAACATGTCAGTTCACATCAAACTGCCACATTTATCCCGTGAAACACGATGGATATCATTGGTAGGTCAGACACAAGTTATTGTGACCCTAATCATACCAATCTTACACGTCGTGACTTTGTAATATTCCGATTCCATGTCATTTTTGGCCAATTTGCATACGCAGGACTACGCGTACATGATCCAACTATGAAATCATGCCGTGTGTTTTTTTCTTCTTTTCATTGTTTGTATCCCCCAACATTAATATTAACCAACATGTATATCAGTCACCAGATTAGTTCAACATGTTTGCCAATATTATTGGGTCTTCGTTAACAGTATTGTCTGTCGTGTCTTATATTAGCCTTTGCTGTATATATATATAATGTATACCTCCTATCAACTGCTTTGTTTACATATACTCATGCTGTGAATATTTATGCTTTTTGAATTAATATATATGTATGACAAGGATGTGCGAGAAGGGACGACAAAGAAACAACACTTCTGTGTGATTCAACTAATTGGAAAATTAAAAACCAGGGGCAAGCGAGATAACTCTAAATTTAACATAGGCACTATTGATGGCTACCGATAGAATAACTCTTGGTGAGCTCCAGGGTGACAATTACAATTTCGCATCTATTTATAAGGGAGATGACTGCGATGAAAGCACCATTTATGACATAATTAATCATTCTTCAGAATATTACGCTCCATCAAAAATAAAAGAAAAAATACCATCTAATGGGAAGACGAAGACCTTTCTGGGTCTAAACTGTCGAAGTTTGAAGGCAAACTGGAACTCGTTTGTAGATCTTCTCTGCAACATTCAACCACAGTCATGCGGAAACATATTCGATGTTATCGCACTCTCCGAAGTCTTTAAAATTAGAGATACTCACTCATTAGAAGGGTACCACCCCTTTGAATATAAATCTAGACCAGATGATGACGATGGACACGGAGGCATCGGACTCTTTATAAAAAGCAATCTAAAATATAAACTGCGTCCTGATCTGTCGATATTTATTCCCCATGTAATCGAAACTTTGTTTGTAGAAATACACCCAGGAAAGAATAATTCGTATGTCGTTGGATCCATATACAGACCAAATAGTGCTCCATTAGCTGACATCTCGGAATTTTCGGACCAACTTGATAATATTATCATAAAAATAAACGAATCTAATTCTAAAGCATATCTTATAGGTGACTACAACATTGACTTATTACACACAAATAATCATAATAAAACCAGTGAATTCGTTAGCAAAATGTTCGAACGAGGATTTATACCATTGATAACCAAACCAACGAGGGTAACTGAGTTCTCAGCAACTTTAATTGATCATATATACACAAATAACATATCAAACTGTAAATTCACCAGCGGAATAATACTAACAGACGTTTCCGATCACTTTGGTACGTTCCATATTGAGACCAATACTACATGCGAAACATTGTCAGAAAATAACTCAACGCTAATACCAACTCGGATAATGTCAGAAAACAACTTCAGAAAGTTTAAAAGTATACTAAACAGCTATTCGTTTGAAGAAGTATTCAGATGCCGAGATGTTAAAGGGGTACTGTACGCCAAATGTTGTTGTTGGTTTTTATAGTCTCCGAGTCGGAGAATAAGGTAACAATTTTTTTAATTATTTGAAAGTCTGTTGAGTACGAAGTAGTGTTACGGATGACAAATTTACCGGAATGCAAAAATACAAATTGTCGTTGTCGAGTAATTTTTGTACAGTTTTCAACCAAATGAATCAAATAAAAGTTATATTATATGCATACTAGTCCCATATAGTCATTTAAGTTATTGTATCGTCGCTAGTCAGTGAGTGGCTTGAGTGTTCTCCCCGTATCATCATAATATTTTAAGCGATCGTGTGTGCGATCGGTTTAACAAGCCAGTATCCCTCAATTACTTTATTTCACTGAGTTTGATTACGGAAATTCGTAATTTAATTGACGCCATTTTATGGCTCCAGTCATAAATTCAATTTATATCAAATTATTAACTTTTAAATTATTAAATTTTAAGATAGCCTGAGCGTTTACAGAATACATCTTCGACTCAAATTACTTATGTTTCTATATATTATCGATATTAGATCCTTGTTGTCACCGAAAATTTAATGAAAATGGCGTACAGTACCCCTTTAATCTCGCATATAACTCGTTCCTTAATAATTATTCACTTGCTCAAGAGGAGGCATTTCCCTTAATAACCAAAAAACTGCCAAATAAATATATTAAACGCGAACCTTCGATGACAACGGGTTTACTAAAATCGTCAATAGAAAAACATAAAATATATATAAAAAAATTAAAAATTCCAACCAACCAAAACATTGACAAATATAAGAATTACTGTCGAATATACAATCAGCTAAGAAGAAAATGTAAAAACCAATATTACGACCATGCACTAAAAGAAAACCAATCTAACATGAGACGAACATGGTCAATATTGAAAGACGCATTAAAGATGTCTCATGACACACTTAAAATTCCAACTGAATTCCTAGTAAATGGAACCACGAACATAACCGACCCAATATCGATAGCATGTACTTTCAACAACTACTTTTCAGACATAGGTCAAAAAATTAATAGCTCAATTTCACCTCGACCAGGTTTGGACTTTACAACTTACTTATCGAATAACAACAAATCGAATTTCTTCATGTTTCCTACAAATTCAGATGAAGTGCTCAAGTTGAGTTCAAATTTATCCAGCAAGTCATCTACGGACTTCAATAATGTTTCTGTAAAGTTAATGAAACGAACAATTAATGAAACCGTCGACCCGCTAACCCATATTTTCAATCTTTCCTTCACACAAGGTGTTGTACCAGAGCAAATGAAAATTTCAAAAATTGTGCCAATCTATAAAAACGGTGATCTCGATCGAATTGAGAACTACAGACCCATCAGTATTTTACCAGCATTCTCCAAAATGCTGGAAAAACTAATGTATCAGCGGCTATCATCTTTTTTGACCAAGCATCATATACTACACGAAAACCAATATGGTTTTCGTAAAAACCACTCTACTGTCCACCCCCTGATCCACCTTCTAGACAAAGTTGCGAATAGCAACGACAAAAAAACCCGTGACTCAACATTGGCTGTCTTCATAGACCTATCAAAGGCATTTGACACAATTAATCATGATATTTTACTCCACAAATTAAAGCACAATGGAATACGCGGCTTAGCATACGAATGGTTTAAAAGCTACCTATCGGAACGAAAACACTATGTTAATCTTAATGGAGTTAACTCTGGAATGTTGGCAATGAAATATGGTGTACCACAAGGGTCCATTCTTGGACCCTTGTTATTTTTAGTTTACGTTAATGACATGCCGAAATGTACGTCCATTAAACTCCTCTCATTCGCCGATGACACTACTATGTGTACATCAGGAAATAACTGTGGCAAGATGCAGAATACAATTAACGGAGAACTAGAAAAACGTTTTAGATGGTGTTGCAGCAACAACCTATCAATTAATGAGTCTAAGAGTAAATACATGCTCATACACCCCCAAAACAATGACTCAAAATGGAACGATATAAGGATACAACTGAATCGTAAAGAACTTACCCGTGTTGGAAACCAATACAAAGAAAAATCTCTTAAATTTCTCGGAGTGATCATAGACGAGAACCTCACATTCAAGTATCATATATCCATAATGACAAAAAAAAATTCTCATGCCACATATTGCTTAAACATGGCAAAACGATTTCTCCCCAAAAACGCACTCAAAACCCTTTATTTCGCTCTCATTCACAGTCATCTCATGTACGGCTTAATAATATGGGGCCATGCAACTATAACAGGATCATTATTTAAGTTTCAAAAGAAAGCTATACGCATTATATGCAAGACGAAATATCGTAGCCACACCGAACCACTTTTTAAGAAGGAAAAGATCCTCAAACTGCACGATCTATATCATCTCCAAATCGCATTATTTATGTACAATTGGAAAAATAAAACTCTCCCATCATCATTCGAAAAAACATTCAAATATACACCCATATCTACAACTAGACAAGCCGGAAGCTTTATGATGACAAAACCGAGAACAAATTTCTCACTAATACTTCCAAAACACGCTTTCCCCAATGTATGGAACTGTTTGAACGCTTCGCTCAGAAATTCTCCAAATAAAACACAATTCAAAAAGTCTATCACCAATAATCTATTATCACAATATAGTAATGATACTATATGTAAAATTCGAGAATGTAAATCGTGCAGAGTAACAACTTGAAATCACTGACCTTGTTATTGACATGGCCCAACAAGTATGAGTCACCCAGGCACCCTCACCTTTTTGGGGCGATTTAATAATACGTATATTTTCAGGCACGCGTACATAATTAGCTTAGCTCCAACATTAAACACATATTCGAATGTCAGACTGCCCTACAGGATAAGAAGATTTACCACTGACAAACCCTTCCACGCTCATCCTTGTTGTAAATACTCATTATTCAGCAATGAACGCTATCTCAATCATACATGTAATGTTATATTACAGGGGTGGCAGGAAGACGGCCTGTACTGGCCATGCCACCCCTGCACATGTAAATATGTATACATATAATTATATAACACTGTATTGTATTAATGTGCAAATAAACATTCAAACATTCAAACAGATTTGCATATAAAATATCCGATCACTACAATGGCATTAGCAGTTTGACAAATAAGTTATTATTAAAAGTAAAGCTTAGAATACGTGCGATGAATGGTAATTAATGAGCACATGCTTGGGCAAGAATTAACAAGTTGCATAAGAATAGCCAGCTGATTAATACAAAGAAATGTTGTAATTTAGAGAAAGCCTAATCTAACAAAGAAACGAACCTAACGCGAATACTATAGAAACGAACCACACATCTGATAGAGTCAAATCAATGTAAATAAACAATGAAATAATTGTCCAAAATTAGCACTCTGACATCACACTCTCCTCCGGGTGAAATTGGTCCCACAATTTCTCTGTTTGCATGCAGAACGAATGAGTATTCAAAATGACTTTTGTCATCTGCTTTTGAAGGCCGCGGCGCACTGACTCAAAATCTTATGTGCAGCTGTTTTGGTACTACACTTCCAGGTATCTTAATCGCTGGGTAATCAGATATGTAGCACATCGCTTCAAAGTCCAAATCATCTCTATTTACCCATGTGTTTTTAGTTGCTGGGAGTCCGCGCCATTTGATAGGTATTGTGGTTCGTCCTTGTGCAGCCGTTTTCGAACAACTTTTTCAGTCACCTTAACTGACTGGGAATGTTGAAAAGGTTTAGTTGTCGGTGAATCATTCTTGGGAACGATGTCGATGATTTTAGATTGGAATTGTAATGATGTCGAAAGCTGCTCCGTTGACGAATCGTGTTTCTGAACTACGGAGTCCGGTATCGTTTGGATAGCACTATAACACTAGGTGTCGATGGCGAAACCGTGATACCTATGGCAAGCCGTTTTCACATTTTCGATTGATTTGAACTTAAGTCCAATTATTTGGACTTAAGTCCAAATAATTGGACTTAAGTCCAAATAATTGGACTTAAGTCCAAATAGCGAATTGTACTTAAGTCCAAATACTACATAATTGTGAATTCGGCGAGGAATTGTACTTAAGTCCAAATGAATTACACTTAAGTCCAAATACCGATATTTTCATCTATTTGGACTTAAGTCCAATTCCTCGCCGAATTAACAATTATGTGGTATTTGGACTTAAGTACAATTCATTTGGACTTAAGTCCAATTCATCTGTATAAGAAACACCCCCATCAGATATTAAGCAGGTCTGGTTTTGCTCATAGGGCGGAGTTGTGGGGAAATGTCCGTATACCGATAATAATGTTACCAGAGTCCGACCAGGTAGATAAAATACCACCCCTTGCTCTTTATAAATTTAACCTGATAAAAAAGTTACAACTTATGTACAGGGTCCACACTCGATCGAGGCTGCATGCACTAATGGAATTATGGCTGCTAATTTGTTTATATATAAAGGATAATAAAGCGTATGTTAACACTGATTCTGAGCAATATATAATGTAAATTATTTTTGCAATTTCCTTCTGACCAAGCTAATTGATGCAAAGAAGTCTCTGTAGAATAGATTGACAAACTTAACCGAGGCTGTGCTTCACGCAGTCATTACAATAGCAATAGAAGGGGAGTCACTCTAATCTATTGTTTTGGCATAATTCGACTTTCGAGTACACCCTTATTACATTGACTTTGAAAACCGAGCAAATTATACAAATAAGACACTTAGTAAATGCAATAAACGAAACTGCGTGTAGCCTACACTACATGCTGTCAAATAACAATTGAATCAAGTCGTGAATTAATTTTACTTCATTCATGCATGCTGTTAGCATTTATTAAGATGCCAATTCGGATTCGAAACATTTTCAATCTCGGCATGCCGAAAACAAGCCACGTGGCAAAGGGGACGTACGGAGTTAGTCTTGGAGTCAGGAATGCCCTGGTTAGTACGGAGTTTGACTGTCAATCAAAACTTGCAGGAATATACCATTACAAAGAAGGGGACTATCGTTTCAAACCAGATGAATTGGACTTAAGTCCAAATAATTGGACTTAAGTCCAAATAATTGGACTTAAGTCCAATTCATTTGGACTTAAGTCCAAATCAATTCGCTAATTGGACTTAAGTCCAAATAATTGGACTTAAGTTCAAATCAATCAAAAATGTGAAAACGGCTTGCCATAGATACCAATATCAGTTTTTGAAATAACTTGAGTTTGTGTACTCACATAATCCGAAACGATCATATCTATGGGAGGCCGTTTTCACATTTATTCCCCAATTGCACTTAAGCGCAATTCATTTGCGCTTAAGCTCAATCCATTTGCGCTTAAGAGCAAATCATTGGCGCTTATGCGCAAATACAATATTTGCGCTTAAGCGCAAATGAATTGCGCTTAAGCGCAAATCATTTTCGCTTAAGCGCAAATATAAGTTGAGGCTATCACCCCCATATTATTTTTATGAAGGGCTAGTCCAAATTATTGTTTTCATTAGGAATCCATTTTCCCTCCGAATTTCATTTTCATTGTGGCAGCTGGATGTACAATACCAGGAATGTGAATTTCATTTCTAATTCTAAATAATTATGGATTCGGCTCAAATTAATCAAATTCTGACCACTATGAGCAGGATTGTCAGGAATTGCGAACGGTTTTTAATTTATGATGGAGGAAACAGGACTGTTCTGTCAGCAAATGAAAGAGACTCATTAAAATCTGAATTGAATCACTGTATTCTCAATTTGGAGAGGATTAAACCTTCATTGAGGCAATTTCGATACGATGAGTTGAATGCCTCATTTCAACTATTTAAGACATTTTTTTCAAATGAAGCTGAACCAAGACATGAATCAAGAACAGAAGTTAGTTCTTTAACGGAATCAGTTCCCAGAGGGAGAGGTTAGTATCAATTTATTTGAATCCTTTTTCAAATTTTAGGACAGAAAAGTAATATTTTACTCACCGGATACCACTTGTTTGTTGTTGATTCTTTTAAAATAAAACTAGAATGTTGATTGAACACATCAACACACCCAGGGATGCTGCTTGAGGATCTCCTCATTGGGGGGGGGGGGGTGTAATATAAATAAATTTAACTGCACCCTCCCCCGGGGGGGGGAGTCCCCCCTTGAAACATATCATACATCTCTGCTTTAAAATTTAGAAATTTGCATATCAATCTGTGTATGTAAGACTTTATTTGCGCTTAAGCGCAAATAAAGCCTTACACACACGTATGTAAGGCTTTATTTGCACTTAAGCGCAAATAAGGCTTTATTTATTTGCACTTAAGCGCAAATAGGTTATTTGTGCTTAAGCGCAAATAAATTATTTGCGCTTAAGCGCAAATAATTTCTTACACACAGGTCTGGGTAACTTAACTATCGATAAATTTTATGAGACCGATCAGTCTTACTGGCACAGTGCTCACTTATGTATTAAAGAGAGGGATCAAACTCTAAATTTCTTGAATATTGAAATTTTGTTTGTTTGCAGATTTGTAAATGTTTATTAAATAATATCAGTAAATAATTATTCAGGGTCTTTCAAAAGAAATCAGAATTAATTTGTGACACATATCAAGTATGTGATATTTGGCAGGCTGTATAAGCTACTAAATTGTTCTTAATAAGAATAATGGTATCTTTTAGATTGATACAAAGCACCAAACACCTCAGATAAGTAACATGTGTTCCCACAAATTAAACATATTTCCTGATAAGGCTGTATACAGTATAATTAAATATATTTTCTAAAAAAATATATAACTAAATTAGAGATGCATAATCTGAATTAAAGCTCCAAATTTACTATTTCTTTGACATCGGGGGCAAAACATATTTTATTTGAGTCGAGGAACCCACCCGTCAAAACTCAGAGTGATCAAATATTAATTTTTGAAATGTATATTTTTCTCAAGATACCTACTTATTTGTGGCCTGGAAAAAATTTGTCAAGGTGACGGTCTCGGACAAAATTGCAGATGAAGATGGATAACTCTAAAATAAAGTGGTACTCTGGCCAAATTTTTTGATAATCAAGTGATAATATGGCCATATTTCATTCAACAACATGTTGATAATTAACATGTTTTGGGAAATTTCATACCACAGGATTGAGTACCTTTAATAAAATCATATCATACATCTCTGTTTTATAATTTATCAATTTTCATGCTTACCAAAGCTGTCAATCTCTGTGTGTGTGTTAGGCTTTATTTGCGCTTAAGCGCAAATAGAAAGGAAATAATTATTTGCGCTTAAGCGCAAATAGAAAGGAAATAGGTTATTTCCGCTTAAGCGCAAATACTTATTTCATTTGTATGTAAGGCTTTATTTGCGCTTAAGCGCAAATACTTTATTTGCGCTTAAGCGCAAATAGAAATAAGTATAATAGAATAGAAAGAAAATAAGTATTTGCGCTTAAGCGCAAATACTTTATTTGCGCTTAAGCGCAAATAGAAAGGAAATAGATATTTGCGCTTAAGCGCAAATAGCTTATTTGCGCTTAAGCGCAAATACTTATTTCATTTGTATGTAGGCCTAAAGCTTTATTTGCGCTTAAGTGCAAATAGAAATAAGTATTTGCGCTTAAGCGCAAATAAAGTCTTACATACACAGGTCGTCAATCTTTATTTGACTGATTGTTCAAAAATAGACGATTGGTCTTCAACATACAGTGCTCACTGGTGTAAGAGAGGGAACTCTATTTTCTTGAATAAAATTTAAAAAACAAATTTGTTTAAGATTTGTACATGTTAATTTTCTCAGTAAAAATTCTGTGTGTTTCAAAAGAAATCATAATTAATTTTTTTGAAGTATTGGTTGAAAGATGGGGTATCTGGACGATGTCTGTCCGTTTTTCCATCTGTTCGTCCGTCCGTCTGGGTGCACATTTGAGCCTAATGTGCACGTTGTCATGAAAGGAGCCGAAGACAAAAGGAAGTTTAACATGACCAACCAGCTAATTTCGAACTACTACCATGAACCCATTATTCAGTACAATTTACGAGTTATATGTCAGTCTTAAGTGGTCAAATCTGTCAAAAACAACAAAGGAAAGACCAAAGATATGGGCAGACTTCTGTCGATCTGTCAGGGCAGATATTTCAAACATTGGTTGTCAGATCTGAATGAAATTTTGAATGGTATAATGGATGGCATTACTATGAGGCCATTCAATGGAGTGTTCAATCGGTTTTTTTTTGTTGGATTTTTTGTTCTAGAGTTACATGTAATACACAGTATTCATCTTTGTTTATCTGGAAATGTCTGTTCAAGCAGATATCTCAACCACTAGTGGTTGACGGATATCAATGAAATTTGGTATGGATGTTCACTACTATGGTGGCAATCAATTAATTGTTCAATCAATTCATTCATCATATAGCCGTCTAATATTTATTACACTCATTAAACAGGGGGTGGCAGGAAGACAGTTTATATTAGACTAAGCTGCCCCCTCTCAATATATCACAATTTGTGATTGTTTATCTTGTTGTTTCTATGTTTATATATGTATGTATATGTGTATATTGGAAATAAATTATCCTATCCTATCCTATCCCATCCTTCATTCATGTTTTCTTTTCTAGAGTTATTTATCTTTGTTCAGTATGAAAATGTTGTTTTCTTTTTCCGTCAGATATCTCAATCATTCTTTTTTTGTTTGATTTTACCACTGTGGGGTATGCCAGCACTGCAGGTGCAACCTCTTGTTTATAAGTTTTGTTACTGCATATTTTTGGGTATCCATGCACCCATTTGTATTTATTCAAATTGTTTTATTCATTATTTTAGGCTTTGAGGCTTGCTCTTTCAAAGAACTTTTGAAAATACCTGCATATACGTGTAGCACAGCATTTCAGTATATTACAGTTATTTATTTCCATTTATTTTTTCATAGAGAAATATCCAACCTATGTGTATTATCACCGATCTCCTGTGCAGAGCTGATTTCATAGTATTTTATGACTATTGATTTTTTGTGTAACCATTTTATACTTTAGAGAGACCAAAGATTGGTGTGTCTATCGCACAGATAAAGTTTCTGCAGGAGAAGAACTTCACAGCATCCCAAATTTCAAAGGTAATTTAAGTTACAAGTGAAAACTAAAAAATTCAATGTCAAAAGATACTACAATAACTACAGGTACATTGAACTAATCATATGTGCTCAATAGCATTTTTTTTTTAATTTGGTTCAAATATTGATTTTGTATTAAGGATAATATGAAATTTGAGGGAAACAGAAAATTGACCAATTGAAAAATGGGGGACCTATTTTCTGTTCACCATAAAAACTACATGTATAGGGCGATTGGAACTACATGTATAAAAAGAGTTGAGACAAAACCTTAAAAACAACAATCCATGACCATGAGTCTGATGAATAAATTCAATAATAAATAAATTGTCTTTTTCAGAGAAGTTCTGAGTTATAGGAAAAGGCCACAAATGCAGGAGATGACATCTAAGGTGCCACAGCTAATTCTGGGTCATGGGTGGAGGGGGGGGCAGAACCTAGGCCTAAGATGCTCACATCTGTGAATGGATCACCATGGAAATTTAAGGGGACCATATCATTTCCATTGACCCAAAATCCCCTGCAAATGCAAGTTGGTTTAGGCTGGTCTAAAATTTGTGTGGAATGTAATTCCACTTGCGTGGAATGTGATTCCTCACCTGAAAATGTCAGACAACAAAATTACAACATATTTCTAGTGGGCAGATTACATAAGTATTTCATGCTCAATTTCAACAATATTGTTGTCAGTGATTATACTCTGATCATCCCTCACAAATTAAGAATAATGTTTAAACCTATACTTTCAAATTTAATGGAGAAAATACATTAAATGATTTATTAGTTTTTTGTAGCAACTCTGTTATTTAATATTGTCAAGGACATAGATCATATTTGAAATAGTTCCGGTCTTTATGGTCACCATTGTATTTATTCATAAAACCTTTTTCTCTTCTGTATAAAGGTTTTGGGCTGTAGCCGAAGTCATGTTTACAACACCCTTTATGCCAAAGGAGGAAAGCAGAGAGACAAATATTCAAATATTTCAGACACAGATTTGGACCAGATTGTTAAAACCTTACATGAGAAGCATCCAAATGCTGGAGTAAAGGTAAGACTAACAATATTAAACTGATGTGAAACATTCCGATAGGGTGATCAAATAGAAATGGAGAATAATCATGCTCAAAGTACCGGTCGTTATTTTTACAAATATTATATCCAAATTGACAACACAATCCATCATTCTTATACATTAATTAATTGCAGTGACTGTCGATGGCAAAATCGTTTTTGTTAGTTGAGTGAGCATAGTTCAGACGATGTTTTCAGTGGAGTGGTATTGATTTGCTTCAAGTTGAGATTTTGGCGATGTTACATTCCACCAATTGGCATAGTGCATAAATACTTATCAGTTTCATTCCATGCACCCAAACAAGTCCAAAATAACTTACAATGGATTAAATAAATTCAATATTGCAAACCAACCTACATGTTATAAATGACTTCTACAATCAATTGTCAAACCTGTCTTTATTTCAATTTCAATATAGAGTGCACTTGGCAAATGCAACAGAATTGTGTGACTTCTAGAAACTGGTCCCAGAATTAATTTTTTTTTATTTGATTAATCCCTGCATGTCAAGCAAGTGAGTCACTGGATTGAATGTTTAATGTTGTGGAACGGCTATTCTGTGGCTAGCATGAAAATAAGATCATCACCTTATTTTACCGCCAGCAGCAGAATAACCTACTAGGTTAATCTACTGTAAAAGTGAAATCACCGAAACTGCATCTTCTTAATATGTCATCGGAGTCACTACATTGTACATCCAGAGAGCTTTTGTTGTTTTTTTTTACTAGTATTACAAGTTAAATTTTTGCAGTTTTTTAATGAAAGAGTGAAGTGTTTTTAAGTGAATTATTGCAGTGATTATACGTACAAAATACTTAGATATTATTATGATAATGCATGGGTCTCTGCTTGGCTTTTCAAATTTGTGGACATTGTCGCCTTATTGTGCCACTAGCATCAGCCTTAATTTCAACCCTTTCTATACTCAGTTGACGCTCCCACTCAGTATTAAAAGTCAGTGGAATGGTCAATTGTTCATTTTGAAGTATGTTCAGGTTATAAATAGAAGAACAGAAGGATTCATATTCATTGCTGGAAAATGTTCAGATAATAAGTTTAACAAAACAGCCAATTGTCGTTAACTACTCATCAATGAGATTTTAGTATATAAATGGTTAAGGGAGAAATATGAAATAATTCCCTTCAATTACAGATGATGATGGCATATTTAATGACAAGTGGCTTCAATGTTCAAAGAGAAAGAGTAAGGCAATCACTCAGGAGAATAGATCCTGCATCGGTAGCATCTCGCTGATCCAGAACAGTTGTCAGACGACGCTACTTTGTACCCCATCAAAATAGCTTGTGGCACATGGATGGTCACATGAAGCTTGTTCGGTAAGTAAACTGCAATGTCCCATACTATCTGCATACTAGTTAATACTCATATTAATTAAAATCCTTATTATCTGGTTCATTCCACTATATGATATATGGTTTTACCCAGAACTAACTTCAACAGAATTTTTCATGTTTAAAGTTTTTATCAATATGCTTCCCCCTACCAAATTTTACCAGTGTTCAAATTTGGAGTTACCATACCACTCCTTATTGTGCAAATGGGGCATTAAATATCTGTCATTTGATTACAGATACCATCAATCAATTTATAATGGCATCATAAAACTTTCATCTTGATAAGTATCGACTATTAGACTTCATATAGGACATTTTCACTGAGCCATTTGACCCATGCATTAATGATCTAAGTTATGGACTCCTTAACCACAGCAGAATTATGGGTAACTTTTCAGGATTTAGTCGGCTTTGTGCCATTCATCGGAAAGCTTAAGGAGTCCATTACTTAGGACAAGTAGAACAAGAGCTGTAATTCTGGTAAAAAATAATGGATAAAAACCATAGTATCTGGGTATCCTTTCCACCAACATGTGCTATCACCGTGACAAAGGACAACAAAATCCGATAATCAACACCTAGGTTTTCAAGCTGAAATATTCTTTCAGACACAAATTTCCAAGTCAAACAAGGGTCACAACTGGCAAAAATTAATGGACGAAACCCATAGTATGTGGATATCCTTTCCCCCAACATGTGCTATGCCAAAGCACAATGAAATCCAATAATAAAGACATACACAGAATGTTTGTTATGGACGCATTGTCCAGCAAAGGGCCATAATGCTGGAAAAAAATTGCACTATGTTGAGAACATTTTCAAAATGCTGGTCTACTGGCATACCAAAGGACATGCAAATTGGACTATCAATACTTGAGCTGTGTTGAGAAATGTTTGTTATGGACAGACAGCTCGATGGACAGACGTCTCCACTTTATTCCCCCGGATCCTCCTTCAGCGGGTTGGGGGCATAATAAGTATGTGGATATACCCCATTATTATTACCATCCCATCATTTTATTTCAGATGGGGCTTGGCAACGCATGGTTGTGTGGATGGGAAAACTAGGATGATTACATATATGAAATGTTCAAATGATAACTCATCGTCAACTGTTTTGGAATCATTTCTTCAAGTTGTGCTTGCATATGGAGTGCCATCGAGAGTGAGGTCTGATTATGTAGGCGAGAATGTCCAGGTTGCTGTTTTAATGAATATTTTGAATGACGAAAGTATGAATAATAGTCATCTGACGGGAGAGAGCGTTCATAATCAGAGGATTGAGAGAATGTGGAGAGATGTGTACAAGGAAGTTGTTGAGAAGTATTATTTATTGTTTTATTATTTTGAAGATGAGAATGTTCTGGATCCTGGTGATGATGTACATAAATTTTGTTTACATTATGCTTATATTGATTGTATAAATGCAGATTTACAAGCTTTCATGCAGGCGTGGAATTCTCATAAGTTATCTTCAGAACAAAATATGTCTCCAGAATAGCTTTGGATTCAAGGCACAATTGGTAAAATTGATAATAACTCAATTGCTGAGGACATTAGGAGAGTTCAAGATTTCACCAGTACTAATCAAGATAGTACACCTCAAGATGGAGCTGAACCAGATGCTGTCCATGTTTCTGGAGTCACCATCCCAGTTTCTGAAGCTCAGAGCAATGAAATTTTCCAAAGGGCCTCAAACATTACAGATCCAAAAGATAAATATTTGGTTTGCAAGTCAATATTAGAAAGTCCCCAATGAAGTTGATTGTTTAGTTGGAAATTTACATAGCTGTGGCTTGAATAAGTAACTTCTAGATTCACATTTTTAGTGACATATTGTTAACTTATTTCAGTGACTTAAACTCAGAAGTTAGCACCCAACAACAGTTCCACTGGTAGAATGTAGCAATCAACTAATTTTGTTGAAATTTCCAACCACATCGACTGTGCCATTTCAGAGAACACAACTATGCACAAATGAAAATATTTACTACTTTATTCAGGACAAATTGTGTTTTTTTTCTGCCTACATGTATTTGAATATGAAATAAATCAAAATAACTTTTTAAACTTGGGCAAGATTATATTATATCGAATCACTTAAAAGTGTTAATGCCAACCAAAAATTAAGTCACATGAATTCTTTCTACAGTTTATGTCCATATCAAGCTAACCAATTCTTTTCATATCTAAATATCAATAATTATTAAATTTATTTTCTGATCACACAGCAAGGAGTTGTTCAACATAGATACTTAAAATATTAAATAAAATGACAGTATTATAGTACTATTACCATTATTTAATGTCCCATGCGTTTCTATGTATCTTTTAGAGGATGATAGAAATTCCAAGTCTCCAATCTTTAAAGCAAACTTGAAATTTATATCATATACCGGTATAGATTATTACTGGCAAACAATATATAATTAAATCTTATAATGTTTCCCAAAATTCTTTATGATGGTCATTCATTGTCAGACTAACAACTATCCACTTGAAATGATGGACGACCATCATAAAATACTCTAATATTTACATTTGCTGTCCCACAGCCTTAGCGTTGGAACAGGGAAGAAATAATTTTGGTTTGTGATTTAAGCTGCTGCAGGCTGTTGATCATGCCATGAATTTCTACTCTGGATACTACCAAGGAGATCATATTCCATATTTCTTTGTTAATATACTTGTTCCTTAATTAATAATAATCTAATTTACAGTAGGAAGTGGTCCCAGCTTGAGATTTCATGATTTTTGTGAGCCGTTATTGAAGTAAACTTTGAATTGATTACCTAGGAGAATTTCCGTTACTGTGAGTGACGCAAAGCAAAATCGCCTCCCCAAAGTCACTTAAATCATACAATTTCAAGCTGGGACCTTCACCTACTGTGAAATAGGTATAGCAACAGGTATTATATATTAATAATTTTATTCATTCAATAAATTCATTGTTTTCAAAGTTCCCATGTTTTTAAATTGCGGAATATGATCTCTATAGGCATAGCCAGTTAGAGATTAATGACATGATCTACTGCTGGCTGGTGCCACCAAAGGTCACCATGAAATACAAAGTCTAGGAATAGATCTCTAATTTATAAATATATTATTTTTGCTAGAGAAAGTAACTATGAGTATAGTCAAGCAGTTTAATCAAATATATTGTCTAACAATGTGTACCACTCTCGGGCTGGTCCCAGGTTCTTAGCATTAAGTTGGCAATTCTTAGAACACGTTGATGAGATTTATTAATACAAATATTTACAAAGTCACATCAGGCGGCCACGGAGAATAATACCACAACATCTTCTCACGCTGCACGTTAGTATCTAGTGTGCGTTCAGAAACAAGAGAGAGACCAGTCTTTCAATCCCCGGCTGAAATAGTATATATGGAAATCTGAAAGCCACACCCAACCACGTGTACCAATCTTATCCGTACACGTACTGGCCTGTCCAAACAGGTTAAGATTTAATACAATCTTTATAGGAAATCACTTACTCGCAACGGAATAGCGCAGGCTATTCAATTTCGGGTCAGTTTCCCACGCATAATTTATGGACCTAATGGTAGGGTATTGACTTCCAGATTAACCCTATATACGCCGGGTAACATTGGAAGTATTACATAACTCTCATCACCTTTTTCAAGATTTTTGATAATTCCGTGAGGGGAGCTCCAAACTATCCCATTTGGAATATACATGTAACACAATAAAACATAAGTTTTTAACACAGGAATGTCATACTCCGAATCGTCGATAGCAGGAATTGTTCCGAACAGAGGAATGTCATAATCCTGGAATATTAGCTTCTGATTCCGTGTTGGGAGTTAATAGTGGCCTCCCTATTAACTCCGTTCGTCCTGGCCCCATGCCGAATACCAAGTGGATCCAGATCCAGCGATGGAGGACGTCGATCGATCTCATCGTCATAGCTATGTTCAAATAATCGCATTGTGTCGGTACGAAAATTGGAATGAATTCCAATTTGACCTTGAATGCGGGCGACATTTGACAAAGCATCAATATGGTTTAATATCCAGAATTTGACTTCCTGTGAGGGTTATATTTGCCTTGTGTCGATACGAAAGATGAATAAAGTTCAACTCGATCTTGAATTTGGGCATAACTAAAGGGTCAACATAGTACTGTCTAGTGGAAAGGACTTCATACGTTGTGTTTAGAAACTAATATCAATTAAGTCTGGTTGGCATTAGCGTGTGAAAATCACGCTATACGTGTAGAACACGTTTCATTGCACAGAAATGCCCATATAACCGACTAACCTTTTAATTTGGCTCAAAGGCCCTACAATACCAGCATGGTACAAATGCTCTTGTACAAATGCTCTATAAACTGAGATTTTAGAAATTCCTTGGCACGGCGTGTAAATCACGCCTGTCACGTCAAATCGCTATCCATTAACTTGGAATGCCAAACTAAACATCTCCATATATACCAGCATGTACCTTAATGCTCTATAACATAAACATTTTACAACACTATTAGCGCCGACGTGTCAAAATCTCGTCGTTTGTGTCAAAGCACGATTCCATAAACCTGTAACGCCAAATTAAATATCACGGGCCCTGTATTTGGGCATACCCGTCGAGTAATCTATAGCTTGTCAGCTAGTAATTCTAACAACTATCATAAACATTAACAACTCCCACACCAAGGACATTTTATATAAATGCCATCGATTATATATATATATATATTCCTTGTGAAACGGAATAAAATGTACAACTCATGAGACAATTTGCTTGGCTTATTGGTTCACATACTAATTATATATGGGTTTTTAATACAACCTACCTTAATACCCTACCTTATTATCATGATATGTCCCTTTAAAACAATTCAATAGTTCACTATACAAACTTTAATTTCCTGACAGCTATCTCTTTAAACGTATTTCCAGTTCATTCTCATATGTCCTTTTAAACTTAAAAT
Organism: Siphonodentalium dalli; assembly: GCA_032622095.1. Lineage (NCBI taxonomy): Eukaryota > Metazoa > Mollusca > Scaphopoda > Gadilida > Siphonodentaliidae > Siphonodentalium > Siphonodentalium dalli. Next base: position 85,186,251 of record CP136062.1, on the reverse strand, counting down.
CTTCAGACAACGACTAACTTATATTTTCATGACCACAGACAACTCTTAAATTGAAAATGTGCAAGCTAATTTCTAATTCAGACGGAGCGTGTGGTCTATGATTAATTTTGACCTTATAGCGAGAAATTTGATCTCTGGACCTTTGCCTTATCAGAACTGCTGGTAATTTTGCATGACTTAACGCATACAACGTTTGTTAAACGACAGGGGAGAACTAATTTCCCATTTCATTCCATGGTGGCCATGAAAAATGATTTGTTCACGCCAATTTGGTCATACATGCATGCAGCTTTAACGGGCCTGCCTCCTCGACCACTGTGGGTGGACAGCGACTTAATTAAGTTAGCATGCATGAATAATCTTTTTTTTTAAATCATCTCTATAGGTGTCTCGGTATATCGTTTGTGGCTTCGTATTGAATTGATCCGGTTTATTGCTCTTCATTGTTATCTGAGTTTCGACGAGGTATTCGTCTAGTGACAACAGATGACTTTAGGTTTCTTATGTGGTCAGTGAATGGGTCCCGGTTTGACGAGGTCAGTCAGCTTCAGCAATATATGCCCTGAGGCAAGATTTGACTTATCTCAAAATATTCACCAAATAACTCTCGTGTGTGTTGGCTACACCAATACCTCCATCCATGTATTTCAGTAATTTCATACTTCTCATTGCCATCGGTGTTTTATAGCCAGTTGTGTTCCAATTTTCTGTTGAACGGATATATTTCTCAAAGATAATGTTTTCAACATAGCTATAGTTCAAAATGTGTCTTTATTCAGTATAATTTTCATGAAAAATTGTGTCTTTGTTCAGTACAATTTTCATGGAACTAATAGGATTATTTTCGGATCCATTTAAATTCCATTAAAGGTAAGTTCTCTTTTTTCTTACTATTTTTGTTCCAAGAAATTGTGCCGTCCCCAGACTTTACATACATGACGATGGAATCATGTATGGGTCCGGTATGACCCACAGACACTCTAATATCCCGGAACACTGTTAATAATGGCACCATCAGTTTTATATGCATTCTTTCTTTTTTTTGGTTGCATATACCTTGATATATATATATACATATATATTTTTTTCAACATTTCAACCTAATCCGGGCGTGTCGTAACACAAAATACCACTGACCATCCGTGTAGATGTTTTTGCAAAACATTGGAACCATTTGGCTAAATGGAACATTCCTAAACCATACTTCAAACTTCAAGTGACTATAATGTCTCTAATTTTAAATTTTCCGAATTACTTCAACTAATTTCTTTTATTTAAAGATATATCTCACTGGACGCAACCAGTTTCTTGACAAACTGTCATAAATAACTAATGTTTTCAAATGGATAATCTGAGCACAATAAAACTAATATTATACGCTTAATTGACCAACATAACAGCCTTAACAACAATTGAACCCACAATTCGTTCAAAACCAGAACTCACTAAACTCATACTGATTAACTTGACAACATCCTAAACTCATCAGTAATTTTAATACCTATATAACCTGCATTAGGTGTAATAATTTAGACCAGCGTACATGTAACTAATAATACCTCGAAAACAAACAATCTTTATTTCAAATAGACGCAACGATTTTTGAAATAACAATTTGACATAGAAAACGCTTATACAACCGTAATTTCCAAGCATACCTAATATAGAAAAATTGACGCAACAATTTAAACTATAACTGTGAATTCCCTGAACATAATTCCCTGCATAATTTAATAATTCACTGGGAGTCATTCTCGCGCAGATTGTCAAACCAATCTCATCCAATTCTTGGATGCCATAGCTCTGGACATATTATCCCAGTGATTCATTTCATCTAGCTGATAACATTTTTCAATTTTAATAATTACGGCCAATTTGCACAAAAATTTAGACCAGCAACAATTAACTAATAATACTTCGAAAATAAAAACCACTCTTTATTTCAAATCGACGCAACGATTAATGAAACAACAACAACTCGAAATAAACATACTGGCACAAGTTTACCTTATATAGAAAAAATGATGGAACCATTTTAAACTATAGTTAAATCTACCTATAAAGAGTTGTGAACCAAGCCAAATAATTGCAAAATTGTCTCATACCTTGTATTCCTTCCTATTTCCCCGTGACCACCTGGCATCCATCTCCAAGAATTCCAAGAAATGTCTAGCTCACGGCACCACGTCGACCTGTACCACTCTCGGGCTGGTCCCAGGTTCTTAGCATTAAGTTGGCAATTCTTAGAACACGTTGATGAGATTTATTATTACAAATATTTACAAAGTCACATCAGGCGGCCACGGAGAATAATACCACAACATCTTCTCACGCTGCACGTTAGTATCTAGTGTGCGTTCAGAAACAAGAGAGAGACCAGTCTTTCAATCCCCGGCTGAAATAGTATATATGGAAATCTGAAAGCCACACCCAACGTGTACCAATCTTATCCGTACACGTACTGGCCTGTCCAAACAGGTTAAGATTTATTACAATCTTTATAGGAAATCACTTACTCGCAATGGAATAGCGCAGGCTATTCAATTTCGGGTCAGTTTCCCACGCATAATTTATGGACCTAATGGTAGGGTATTGACTTCCAGATTAACCCTATATACGCCGGGTAACATTGGAAGTATTACAAATGTATCAATTTCTCAAAATTAGAACTCTATCAAAACAGTTGCAGTCACTGGTGTATATTAATAGCATTTATGGTTTAAAAGTCTAAACCATATGGTAAATTTATTTATTATATGCTAAACAGTAATTTATCAAAAAACAAGTTGTGGTTAAATTAATTTTAATATCCCCCAGACCGATTCACTTGTGTGTAGCAATGTACAATGTACATGCATATTTTAACATTCTTGTGAATCAGTAGAATAACTGTTATTATTATAGTTATATTTAAAAATTTCATTTGAAATTCGACCCAATTATGGGGGAAATAACTCGGAATACAGAAGTCTATTTATCTATTCAGCGGATGGTGAAGTGAACAGACAGTGATCAGCTGTTGGCTTTTGATACATCTATTGAAGGCGATTGTGAGAAAATTTATCGTTGAAATGGTGAATTTCTTTGGTAATGCATATAATAAAGAGAATATAGTGTTTTATTAATGCATAATGACAATTATGTCATTCATAAATGAGACAAATGTTTATTTTATCAAACTAAACATTTGTCTCGCTCACTCATGACATAATTGCTGTATGGACTCAAAAAACTAGATATTCTCTTATATATCATTATTTCCATTCTGAATAATAAATGATAAGTCTCGTAGGTAATCTGAAAGGGGTGCTGTACACCAATTTCAATAAATCCCCAGTAATAACAATGATCTAATATCAATAATACATAGAAAATCAAATTAATTTGACAGAAATTGGATTGGGCAACACATGGAACACATGATCATGTAAAAAATAATATTGACGCGGAGCGTGAACTGAAGCCACTCAATGACTAGGGACTATATGCAGTAACTTAAATGAGTATGTAATCTTGCCATCCGCAAGGTATATAATATTACTTCATACTGAACAGACTTTCAAATTATAAGTAAGTAAACAGAAAACAGACTCCATTTGGCAGCATTTATTCCGCGGCTATAAGCCTATGGCTCGGGAACACTTTTTGTTCACAAACTGTATTTTTATATCACCACCCACATATATGCATGCACATATGAAATGCAACAAAATCAACATATATTACTTTATTACTATATATGTACTACTGTAACTGAAACAGGGCCTTTATTCAGTGAAGGTGTGGCCTGCAGGCCATCTGTGCCCTTCGCACACATGCATTATGATCTTGAACAGGCTCCCTTTGGGAGCATTTACTCAGCAGCATATATAGGCCTATAAGACCATAGGCCCCTGCACTGCGGCCCATTTGCACACCTCCCGCCCATTTTGGTATTGTATCAACATTTTATACATAAAAATTTGCCATTACTCAGATATATACTCCTTCGAATCCACACTCAATGCACAACTTTCAAAGACAACATCCATTACTTATATTCACACTGAAGTGGCAAATGGAAAGACCATTTAGCACCCATTTTCAATGATGGCATAGAAAGTTTGAGTCTCCACTCTAAACCCCATGCACTTCCATGACAAAATCAACATGCATTTAAACTTTTATTCACACTCAACCTGAACTGACAAATTAAATTATATCACCCATTGTCAAAATACAATAGCAATGCAAGTGTGGTTTGTGTACATCACATGATGTCATTTGGACAAACGTCATAACAAAATTAATAGTGTCTACTTGAATGCAAATACAGCATTTGGGGGGACCAAGTTTGAACTCAGGTTCTCTTTGACCAATCGGCATGAAAGTTGTTAAGTCGTCTTCTATGATTAACTGTAGGCCTTGTTCCAAATTTGCTGAAAAGTTATAAATGCGCCAAAAGCGTGACATAATTACAAACACGTAGATAGACACACACAGATGACGGGTTATATATATATATATATATATATATATATAGATTAATTAAATGCAATGATTATCGATGGCAAAATTATTTGTGTTAGATTATTGCTGATAGTTGCCGCCCGAATCAATATGTAAATATTTAAAATTGGGCGTAGTTCAGATGATGTTTTCTATGAAGTGGTATGGTCGATTTCTTTGAAGTTTTCGGTGATGTTATTAGAATGCTACATTCCCCAGGTTGGCATAGCACCTGAGTAGGTACCCCATCAAGTCCATCATCTGGGTGGTATAGAATTGGCCCATCAATCATCATACACTTGGTCTCTGAGATTAAATAAACAATAAATTATAATTCATTCTGCTGGTTGGCAGCAGTGACTACTGTAATTGTGTGTATCAGTGATATTTGTTTATCAACACATTTGAAATATTACCATTGTATCTGTGATACATTCAAGTGACATACCAAAATTTTAAGTTTTAAGACTTTTGAAATTTTACGGATTAACATTATGTTTCGCAAAGTTATAAAAGGCATGGGTGTCTTCACAGTGGTATTGCTGTTAAAATAGTTACATCCATTAAACAGAATGAATATTAAAATATAGACAGATTTTGTTCTTTATACCAATCATAAATTTTGTGTAAATAATATGATGTTGTCAAGTTTGTATGCAGTGTTATGTAAAAGAAAGCCAAATTCTGTTAAAGTACAGTATGTAAAGATCGTTCGAAAGCAAAACACTCAACACCACAAAGTGGACTTTGGTTCAAACTGTATAGCATTAGCACTTTCTTATCCTCGCCACACAAGATTTTGTTGTTGAATGGGTCACCGTGAATCACTCTTTCAAAAAAATCCCTTTTGCTTACTCTTGACGTGCTGTATATAGACAAATTCTCAGCTCACACAAAGGGTGTTTTGTTGATAATATCCCATTTATACCATCATTATATTGTTTTACTATATTCTTGAGGAGATTTTCATAATTTGGAAACTTGTTTATAAAATTATAACCTACAACCAAGGCCGTCCATGCCTTCCAACAAATGCACTGCCCAGACTATCCCCCTGCCAAATTGACTTTCCTGTGAAGTTCATTCATTTGATTATGTGTCTTAATTTGAAAGATGTCTTAATCTGGCCTGTGATGACTGAATAAAACTGGCATGATTACCAACAATTATTGAAGTTGGTTTATATTTGTTTGAGTTATCAAGGTGGACAAACAGCAAAAATTTACAAACTAAGGGTGATAACTCAGACAAAATGAAAATGCATACTCTGTCATTTGGCACTCTTTTGAAAGCAAAAAGAAACGATTGTCAGATAACAAAGAAGGATAACTCTAAAATGGAAAATGTGAAAAATGCTAGCTCCTACGATATGAATATGCCAAGCTTTCCTGAATAGATAAATAGTCATTGTTCAATAGCCTATTAACAAGTTATTAATCGTCAATGTGTGATTCTATTGCATTTCAACAGGGCTTTGCTGCATTTGTACTCTGTCCTTCACCCAGTGCAAAATTGTGCTTGTAGTACTAGTTTGTAAATACTTGTGATGAGGCGATTCATCCCTGGCTACATATTCTCATATTGACTAATGACTGACCGATCAGTATGCATATATTTTATTCTTTAATTTACTTTGTATATCTTAATCATATGTGTACTTAGTATACTAGTAAGATATATTTGTAGCTTGAAACTATTGATGTATTACAAACATTCACAGTCTACATAATTATAGTCCCTACCAGGACACTCACATAATACTAATGGTGCAAGTGATGAAATAAATTGGTCAAAGAGATTACTATCTCTTTATTCTTGTGTCATTTTTCATTTAAAGAGGCTTCACTGTACAAAATTTATGGCTCCAGATACTGGTATAATTGAGTTATTGTATAATACTTCTTCATAATATTGAATAATCAATCAGTTTCTAACTCAAATTACCCAATTACCCCTGTATTGTTCCCTGAAGAACAAGATGGGACATATTTATAGTCTAAGACTCGGGACACAACATGGGGTACTAGTAAAGATCAACGAATGCCATTGCCTGAATATAGGTGTCCTTTCACATCATGACCATAGCTGTTGAAAGTGACATTAAATTGTTCTAGTTTTTGGTGGAAGGAACGAAGTCTTAAAGATGATCTATCTCTTTGTAAACATGTGTTATATTATATAATATAGTTACCGGTGTATAAAATATTAGATATGAATCAAAGACCCCTGTCCGGAAATTGATTAATATTCATTATATTTCAAATATTTTCGGGTCTAAAAACGTGTGATAGTTTAGCGAATGAACAATAGTGGTTATTGTTAACAGAGACCAGAATTTTTAATGTGTAATTTCGTCACAAATAACAGTTAATTAGATTCTTTATCACTTATAACAATGTAATAACACAATACAAACAAGCAACCTGGGATATTTGACATTTTGTGCATAGCTACAGGAACACCCTAATGATCTCTATCGCTATACGATATTGTCTGTTCTAAAAATAGATTAATAAAGTGTCCCACTTTAATAATCATGTCATTGTCAAGCCTTGAAATAGCGTGTCTGTCATTTGCAGAATGAGGTCCCCAGAGGGTGAATTTAGTGACGATACCACGAATAGCGGGCTAGAATCACCATATTCACCCTCTGGGGACCTCATTCTGCTTACATCTCAGCAAAATGAGGTTCCCAGAGGGTGAATTTGGGGATGCTAACCCGCTGGCGGGGTAGCATCACTAAATTCACCCTCTGGGAACCTCATTCTGCAAATGACAGACACACTATTTCAAGGCTTGGTCATTTTATAATAAGATATTCGAAATAAAGTCAATATTAATTGATAGAAGCGTTACCAGATGTGGGTCTTCAATTCATATATTTATTTTATACCCATAAAATTATTTCAAAATTATTATATGAGGAGATAATCAATCTTTAATACAGGAATGCCTCTTATACATGTCCAAACCCTTTGCTCCCAATGATGGTTTCGATAAATACTTCCTTGAACCTCTCATAGCTACATGACATCCATAGATGGAATATCATGTAATAGGCACATGTAGATACAAAGTGATATCTTTTTGTAGTATTCCCATCAGTATCCACTTCTTGTGAGAAATGGACTTCGAATGATTTCTCAAATCCTCCCAGAACTACGGTTCTGCATCCGGTAATATATTGCAGAATGTCTTCAAGAAGAACTTGTCTGCTGCTGTCATATGAAATTTTCTTATCTGAAAATATAGCAGCCAATGCTGGTCATCAAAGGACAACAGTGCTTCGTATTTGTGCTTTTGTGCATTGATGCAGAATTTAAAACAAATATACTCAATATATTCTTAGGTTTACACTAATAATAAACTTGAAATTGTGTCTTTCACATGAGGAAATTATTCTAAAATAATCTATTCCTTGCTTTAAAATGTGCTAAGACTTCATATAAAAAATTAACTTGACTTTTTCTGCTTCAGAGCAAAATTATATCCACTTAGAATCATACATATGTATCAAATACCCAAGATATAGCTTATTAAGTCAATACTTTTCCTCACCTCCCACTGCTAAGGGGAACCCCTTTGATTTGTGATGTTATCGTTACATTCACATAATATAATATAAGATAGGTATATTTATATAGTGCACTTATCACAAACTGTTTCAATGCTCATTTATATAGTAAGAGTGCTTATTGTCTAAACGATAAATTGATACTTTGTGTGTGGCTCACCTTTGAGAACACGCAGGTCATTGTTTAGTTGGAGTAAAAATTTCCCAATTTTTATTTTTGGTTCTTAAAAAAAGCCAATGTCTCAAAAAGCTACCTCGATTCGGGGGATGTGGGGTCTGTGACCTTTTATTTTACTTACTGTTTTCAGGGTGTCAGGATGTTAACTTGAGCAATATTCAACAGAATTTCTGGATATTTTGTACGTGGTTCCAATTTGATCACGGTCCAATGATTTTTGCCACTTTTTCGACTTAGAAATCACTGTTTTTGGGGGTTTCCAGATGGTAACTTGAGCAATATTCAACAGAATTTATTGATATTTGGTACATGATTCATATTTTAAAAGATTCAGGCCAGGCTCTAAGTTGGTCATGGTCTGATGATTGTTGATGGAGTTATGCCATTTTTCGTATTGTACAATGTAAATCTTTTAGTACAGACTACATACTGTACCATTGACACAGATAGGTTGTATTGTGGTTGATTGGACAAAAGTCATGACTGCCATCATAGTCAAGGTCATGTTAAGCTAAAGTGTCAATGACATTTTCATTAAATAATGTATCAATATTGTATGGTATAGCCCATACCTTCCACATCATAGATAAAGGATTCAAGGAATCCAATTATCTTTTGTGACTGAGATCTTTTGTTGGATCCTTCTTCACCATAATCTTTAAATGAAAAGCATTGGTAGAGCAATACTGCTGTCAATGGAGTGGAGGGCGCACACTTTTTACAAAGTATCGTCTCGATGACACCTGGAAAATGTTTCAAATCTTAATCAAATGTGCCAGCCATTTTAGGATATGACTACTGAAGTCAAGGATGTTAAGAAACCACCCCATTTGTGAAAATAATTCAGCAAAATAAGCACTAAAAGACTAAAATATGCAATGAGAAATGTTTGATTTATTTTCATGCAAATAGCAATGATTTCAGATGGTAGACTGTTGGGTTCATATGCTTGATAATGCAGTATGATTTTTACAACTATTTCCTGTAAAACTCTATTGACCTCCTCAACAAACATTTTTATTATTTTAAAAACATGTTTTTACATATATATATTAGAAAATATCTCTTATATTGTGAGGGTGAAAAGGTGTTGTTATAGTACTATAGCATACATTGGTTACAGATGATAATGTTTTTCCACTTAATTTGATAGTTGGAAATCAAGATTTTTTGAAAATTCTCGTTGGGTGCCTCCTTAAGATAATAACTGACTATCAGGTGTAGTATATTGCTGACAGTCTGTACTGTATTGATGCGTTTCAAGAAATATGTTCAAGTCAATGTGTTTATCGGATACTTTACTAGCCATATGGTTCATTCTTCAATGAAACAACATATGTACCGGCTCTGAGATTATTTGATCTGAATGAAAGTACCCACATGCACATGCCATAACAGGAATATTTTTTATTGTATTATTTCACAGGGCCATTTGATTATTTTATGCTAAAAGTTTTGTGGGACCTGTGTAACCCATGACTAAGGTCCGAACAAACCTAATCATTGTCAGTGATTATATGAGAACGGTAAATATTTAAAACAAAAATATATATGCTGATATGGCCTCAATAACATCATGGTACTAATGACATTTAGAAGGGATTAATAAATGGGGAGTTATTATTCACTCACACTTGGTTTATCAATTGGAGACATTTTGGGAGCACCATGCTGGAGGCCTATGTCTAAAACTTCTAAATATAGAACAAATAAATTTCCCATTAATTAATACTATATTTAGCACATTATAATAAAATAATATTGAAATAAAATCCATATCTTTTAAAAAACAAAATTGAAAAGCTTGGTTTATTACCTGCATGCTTTCTTAGGCATGATATTAGACCAGCCTCTTCCGCACCATTCCAGAATGCAGAAAGCATTGGCTGCCTTTGGGTCACCCAACTATAATGGCCAGTCAGACACTTTACTATCTTGTCTCGTGATGATGAATCAATTGTAATATAGAGATCTGCTGCCTCCATCAGCTGTTGTAATCCTGGTATGGATGTACTGGTATGCAACTGAGCGGCATTCTTTAGCTGAAACCATGCAATAAAACATGCTCATTTTATATTATAGACTTAGATTTTACCTGATTTGAACCAAATTTGGTATATTAGTTTACCACCCCAAAATACAGATTAAGTTCGAATATGGGTTTCTTCCACATGATTTTGACTGAGTTATGCCCCTTTTTCGACTTAGATTTTACCTCATATGCTGTTTCTAGATGTCTATATGCCCCACTCTACTCCAGAAACGGGCGTATTATGTCACGCCCCGACGGCACGCTCTTGTTCTAATTTGGATAAAATTTTGATTCAAATTGTCAATTAGAGCTATACTGTCCTAGCTTATATGGATACACTATACTTTTCTCTTTATTTACAGAACACTGAAGTCTTCTTATTTGGATAGAGACACTATTTCATACTCTATACTCTGTATTCAAAGATGAGATGTCTTGCTACACTCTATATGATCACATTGATGAATTCTCCTAACTTCTGCAAATTTCCACTTGCAAGTCCCTCAGAAAACATGCTAAATCTCAGGCCCTATTTGAGCTGAATTAAGGCATAGGGGGAAGGTATTTTAAATGCACGGAAAAGCAATACAGTTACAAACATACAGACATCATACAAAGAGTTGTGTTTTATAGGCTATGAGTCATAATCAAATGCGTCAGCAGCTGAAAATTTTGAGACAAATAAGTCATTCGAAAATATTCTATAATTACCTCCTCTATTATCCCTCTGGCCTCCCCAATGACTGTCTCAAGGGTTGCTGGCAAGGCGTAGACTTCCTCCAATCCGAATTGAAGGACAGCATGATGGAAAACTGATCTAATTGGACCACATGATGTAGGACCATAAACCCTACCATTCTCCCGATAGCATGGTAACTTCCTTCACTTAGGTGGAGGTAGTTCTTTGTGGGAATATATCCCCCAATGGTTTCTGAAAGATTTAGTAAACAGTTTTTTAGCTAAACTTTACTTTGTTAAGATTGAGCTTTTGCCATGGGTCGGTATCTGTCATCCGTCCTTCTATGCAAGCATATGTGCATGCACGCGTTAGTCAAACATTTTCATTGGCACAACCTACATGTCACATCTCTAATCCGATCATCACCAAACTTCATATGGATCTTCGGGTTGACCTCTATATGGGGGTCATCATTGTTTCCCAAAAAATTTAAAAACATGGCTGCCAGCATCCTTCATGTAGTGTAATAGCTTAACGATCAAGTATTTTTCTGTGTGTAGGTCCATCTAAACTTCCCTCTTCCTGACATCGCTCTGGCATGGAAACATATCTTGAAAATGCACTTTCCCAACTTTGCCCACTTACAGGCAGGTGATACTGCCATCGGTAGCTATTTATTTTCAGTTCAATAGGGCATGCGGGGAAAAGGGTTAATTGTGTTGAGTTTTTCGGGGGCTTTAGGTGTGGGGGTCCCAGACTGAGGCAAAAAAATAAATACCTGAAAAATCTTCTACTCCAGTACAAGTTGACGGTTTTTGTTAATACTTGGCTCATAGCATTTCTATGATTGGTTGAATTTATTTTGTTATAATACTTCATCCCAGCTAATGAACGCATGGCTAAATTCTCTTAAGTTTGAAATGTAGGTTTTTGTAAATATGTTGTTGTGCTGTCAAAATGTTTACATTTTGAAATATTTTCATGAAGAATAAGAGGATATAAGATATAATTATCTCAGTGTGTCAACAATTTCTTGTACAAATTAATTGGTTAGAACAGCTAAGAATTCTAAATTTCTCAAAAAGAACTTACCCTCTAATAAAGATGAGCTAAGCATCTGCTGGTGAAGCAGCTCCATATACTCTCTTTGCAGCCCACCCTCGTCAATCCCTTCTTCATGGAGAAAATGGATCTGGAATATGAACATTAATAATATTAATCCCTACCAAAACAAGGTTAAAAAAATCTGTAAAGCAGAAAAATAAAAAAGTTTGGCCTTACATTGATAGATAAACTCAGCAGGAGCCATCTACTCCACCATGACAATTTATAGATAACAGTAGCAGCTGCAGCCTGACAGTATGCTTTTTATTGTGAGAAATTCACTCTAAATATGAAAATCTGGGAATGTTGTAATATTGTTCCATTCATATACAGATTGTTATCTTATAAGAAACATGGGTTGGCTGGTAAGATTACAGTTATTGTTTTATTGTCAATTATATACACATAAAGTAATCCAAGGAATTTCCTGTCCACCTGTAAGACAAGGTTTGCCCCATATTCCATGGCTTGAATTAACACTCCATACAAAATTAATATTTGAATTTGAAAGATAGGACAGTTAATTAACAAAGAATGTCACTTTCCTTCAAATGTCTGGCTACTCTGGCTTTAAAGGCCATTAACAACTCTCACATTGTATACAAAATTGACAAACGAGTCATGATCATGTATATTCTCCAACAAAACAAATTTATCAGTCAAATATTATGGTGTTATATTGAATTCAGGTATGCAATGTTAATGTTTTGATGGCACCAGGCTCTAAAATAAGTAATCACCTTATTTCTTCAGGATTGTAATCACCTGTGAACACTGCTGAATCTATCAAATATATTGAGGATTGTACTGTACAGAATTATATTTTGTTACTCCAATTTGTGATAAATATCTAACTACACTTGGAAACTGCTTCATTATAAGCCTATCATAAATTGATCTCCAGTGGATGGTAAAAAATGGTATGGGTCGGTACAGTATACATGTGGATGATGTACCATGATTCCAAAACTATTCCTGACTATAATGCCAACCAGTCCAACTGGTATCTAACTGATTCATGAACAAACATCTAAGCTTGATAATGTTCAAAGATATTAATTGTTATATTCCATGTTTTGGAACTGAAATAGCCACGTACTATTAGAGCTCTATAACTATGAATATGAGTTGTATACTGATTAGGATGGAAGTTAGAGAAACTTTGGCGGTAGGTGTCTAAAAATCGGGTGGAAACAAATATTTTTTGCTGGCTTGGGGTGAAGGGTTCCTAAAATTGCCAGATGCAAACAAAACATAGTATACCTGCCTGCAATTTATTTTTTCTACCACCTCCCCCACATTATAAATACTTTGCAACATACACTAGTCCATGCTAGTAGTCAAATAATTCTGAAATTATTAACCTTTCCATGACTGGAGTTTCTTGAAAATTTGTGTAAATACCCTGTGCCAATGTATTCTCTTATATATGCAAGTCTCCCATAGGGAGCCTCGAATGGATTGAGTTAACTGGATTCAAATCGCAATTCGCGATGCAAATTCCAATTTTGGCTTACCAATTATTTACAATGAAAAAACATGTATTGGTATCGTAGGGAATGCTATACAAAATCTACCAAGTGCTGCAAAATGCTATACAAATTTTAAAAATTAAATCGACCCCGGGAGCCTCACATATATACCTATAAGATAATACATTGGCCTCAGGGACACCGGAAGCACGAAAGGGCAAGGGGGCAAACGAGCCAGTAGGGCACCATTTGGGTCCCAATTAGACACCCCGGGCCAGGGCAAGGGGGGAGTGCCCCCTCATGCCCCCCTTCTCCGGCGTCCCTGACTGGCCTAAACATATTAACCTTGTAAGCTAGTGCATTCTTTAATACATGTGAGGCTCCCTATGGGAAACTTGCATCTATAAGAAAATTCACAGGCATAGGATCTTTAATGCTGCAATAGTGCAGCTCCCATCATGAAAGGGTTAATCAGGGGTACGATGACAGAACTACCACGTGCATCATATCGGTGTTGAATGAAAACTTGATATGGTATGAAGATACCAGGCTTTATTTGCGCTTAAGCGCAAATAACTTATTTGCGCTTAAGGGCAAATAACCTATTTGCGCTTAAGCGCAAATAATTTATTTGCGCTTAAGCGCAAATAATCTAATGGAGACTGAGAGCTTTGGTAACCATTAGATTATTTGCGCTTAAGCGCAAATAACTTATTTGCGCTTAAGCGCAAATAATCTGGAAACCTAACAGACTGACAGAGATATATGTATTATATGATGATACAACACAATTGGGTTAATTATAGAACAGTTTAAAGTGATTCCCCTTATTCCAGTTACCGAACATGCAAGTCTGGAAAAGACCAATTCAACTGGTCTTAATATTAATGAGACCGATCGATCTAATTAATTTAAAATCCAGTCGTTGGTTAAATTGATACTAACCTCTTCCTCAAAGAAATGAGGAGGTTGATATTGATATTCTGTATTCTGCATGCATAAATATGAGTAGGCAACATATTATCCTAATGAGACTATGTTAATGAACTCATGAATAAATTTGTTACTCCTCCAATTTGTGATAAATATCTAACTACTCCGAAACTGCTTCATAGCCTATCATAAATTGATCTCCAGTGGATGGTAAAAAATGGTATGGGTCGGTACAGTATACATGTGGATGATGGACTGGTTGGCATTATAGTCAGGAATAGTTTTGGAATTATGGTATCTAACTGATTCATGAACAAACATCTAAGCTTGATAATGTTCAAAGATATTAATTGTTATATTCCATGTTTTGGAACTGAAATAGCCATGTACTATTAGAGCTCCATAACTATGAGTTGTATACTGATTAAGATGGAAGTTAGAGAAACTTTGGGGGTAGGTGTCTAAAAATCTGGTGGAAACAAATATTTTTTGCTGGCTTGGGGTGAAGGGTTCCCAAAATTGCCAGATGCAAACAAAACATAGCATACCTGTCTGCAATTTATTTTTTCTACCACCTCCCCCACATTATAAATACTTTGCAACATGCACTAGTCCATGCTAGTAGTCAAATAATTCTTAAATGTATTAACCTTTCCATGACTGGAGTTTCTTGAAATTTTGTAATTACCCTGCGCCAATGTATTCTCTTATATATGCAAGTCTCCCATAGGGAGCCTCGAATGGATTGAGTTAACTGGATTCAAATCACAATTCGCGATGCAATTTCCAATTTTGGCTTACCAATTATTTACAATAAAAAAACATGTATTGGTATCGTAGGGAATGCTATACAAAATCTACCAAGTGCTGCAAAAAGCTATACAAATTTTAAAAATTAAATCGACCCCTGGAGCCTCACATATATACCTGTAAGATAATACATTGGCCTCAGGGACGCCGGAAGCACGAAAGGGCCAGGGGGCAAACGAGCCAGTAGGACACCATTTGGGTCCCAATTAGACACCCCGGGCCAGGGCAAGGGGGGGGGGGGGGGAGTGCCCCTCATGCCCCCCTTCTACGGCGTCCCTGACTGGCCTAAAAATATTCACCTTGTAAACTAGTGCATTCTTTAATACATGCGAGGCTCCCTATGGGAAACTTGCATCTATATGAAAATTCATGGGCATAGGATCTAGTAATCGTGTTCGTCAGTTGTCATGCCCAAAATTGTTACAAGTGTCAGCAAGTGTGGGCCTTAAATTACTCTTGTTGTAATTTCATATTCTCATGAGGGGACAAAATCTTGTCGTCTGTCTTCTAATTGATTCCTTCGTGTTCTCCCAGCTATCAAGTATTCAGGTGCTGATTTCTCTCCTCTGTGGTGACAGTGTGGTCGGGTGCTGGCATACCCCAGCCCATGGTGCCAAATTGAAACATGGACAGAAATGAGCCCAAATTTTTAAGCAGATAAAGGGAACTGAAATGCGAACATTAATTACCATTTAACATTTCATTGAAAGCCATGCCAAATGTCAGTGAGATCATATAACCTGTGGCTGCGATATCTGCACAGACAGACAGC
Source organism: Siphonodentalium dalli (assembly GCA_032622095.1). NCBI lineage: Eukaryota > Metazoa > Mollusca > Scaphopoda > Gadilida > Siphonodentaliidae > Siphonodentalium > Siphonodentalium dalli. The sequence continues at coordinate 85,170,209 of CP136062.1, read as the reverse complement.
CATCATTCCAGCAAAACAAAGAAGAAAAAGCACAGAAAATGTGAACATCTTTGGGAAATCTGAAAGAACTCCTGATGGTGAACTCTCGTACCAAATTTCATTCAGATCCATTAAACCATGGCTGAAATATCTCTGTGGATGTACAGAACACCATGATTTCCAGATAAAGCCAATATAAATAAATTTACATCCAACTTTTTCAGAAAAATGGGGTGGGAGGGAAAATTTTATTGATATAGTTTATTCTTCCTAACATAAATGGTTATGATCATTTCTAGAAGCAGTATCCTAGTTTATATAATACAAGGTGGTTTAGATTGTCCAGTTGATCAAAATAGACTGATTAATGTGTCATAGAAATGTAATTTGACAGTTAAAGCATAAAATAAAAGTTCACATCAAAATTATCCAAATAAAAATTGAAGAGGGGCCTTAAAATATGGTGGGGACGGGATGTAAATCTAGCATTTTTTTTATATTCGCCTAAACAAAGCTAGGATAGCTCTAGAATGGAAACATTTAACATCACTGCATGGCTCCACTTTCGAAAGGTCTCTAGATGGCTCTAGATGGCTATAAAACTCAATACAAAACTTCATTCCGATCCAACAAACAATTTCTGAGATATTTGCTCGGACTGCCAGACCTGTAGATGGATAAACGGACGTACATGTATATTTAATCCAGTATACCCTCCATCTAGTAATGGGGGTATATTTAAGGGGGTTTTGTTTGCTGATATTTTTAATTTCTGCCCACACAATTTTAAAGAATTATAAGCAATTAAATTACAATTAAGTGCAATTGAATCATGCTTACAAATGTAAGTACATACATGTATAATGCAATCAGCGATATCTTTATGCAGAAGTCATTTTGGTTCGTAAGACCAAACTATCCATGTGCTATTCCTTAGCTAGTTTGGTTATTTCAATATTACAGCATGAGAGGGGGTTAGCTATTACATGTGTCAATAATGCTGCTGATTCACAATTCAATTGCAGTTTTTTTTTAATTGCACTTCAGCACTATTCATTTTGCTAGAAACGCAATTGATTATACAGTTTATACTAATAATGATAATTGAGCTAAGTGCAATAAGGAATCTCTAATTGGGCTTAAGCACAATAAGGAAATATCTAATTACCGGTATGCTTAAGAACAATATAAAGGAATATCTAATTGCGCTTAAGCACAATAAGGAATATCTATGTGCTTAAGCTCAAATATTTATTAAATGTCAATTTGGCTTCCCATAGATATGCAGATCATATGATAATTGAGCTAAGCACCATAAGGAATCTCTAACTGCGTTTAAGCCCAATAAAGAAAGATCTAATAATGCTTAAGAACAATAAGGAATATAATCTAGCTATTGTGCTTAAGCGAAATAAACGATGCTCTAATTGCACTTAAGCGCAATAAAGGAAGCTAGATATTAAAATCTTCCTTTAATATTTCATTACATAAACTCCCTGTACATGTAATTCAAATGGTGTAGTCCGCCAGTATATTTATACACTCTAGTCCATAATATTTATCCCTGTTTGACAGACAAAAATATAGGATCATTCTACTATTTGCAGAGGGATGATCTCATGAGGGAGATATTATTTGCTCTTAAGCACAACAAGGATGTAATTGCGCTGAGCTTAATAAGGGAAGATATTATTGTGCTTAAGCACAAGAAGGAATATCTAATTGTACTTAAGGAATATTAGGGATTCCTTATTGCGGTTAAAACTATTATTTATTAAATGTCAATTTGGCTTCCCACATATACATGTATGCAGATGATACATGTGCAACTCACTTCTTGTGGTTCTATAACTGCTACTCCTTGTTTCCCGAACTTCGAAGCATATTTAGCAGCAATAGCACACCCTCCTGCTCCTCCCCCAACAACAACAAGTTTGTAATTCTTCTGTGCCAGATATGATGCACTGGTCGACAAGCATCTCTGGGAAATTCCAGAATTCACGACACAAATGGTTAGTTTACGTATATTTCCTGAATTAATCATGGTTAATGTCGTAAGTACGTTGACCTGGTGGTAGTTAAAAACACTCAATATATCTCACGCTGTGTGTGAAAAGAATTCTCTGTGAAAATGGAAAAATAGCTATTTAGCACCGACTTTGTTGAGTACAAATTGCTGACTGGTACTTTTTCTGCACTTCCGGGTTGCGATCGATTCTATTTTTAGATTGACGCAATCAAGACACGTTACTCGACATAAACAGTCCCAAAAATAAGGTTTTAATCGAATTTATAAATGGGTATCCTAATAAAGTATCTCACTTTATTATGATATCGATTTATATAAATTCGATTAAAACCTTATTTTTGGGACTGCTTATGTCCAGTAACTGCGATCAAGAAAAATATCCAAATCGCTGTACTGTATAAACGCGCAAACGAAACACTGTGCACATGAAAGCCTTCTTTTGAACTTCTCAGAACCGATTGCACGATGTCCAATGATATTCTGAGCCCAGTTCACTCTCTTTGTGCCGATATTTTCCTCAAAAGTTTACACCACAGAAGAGTCAACTGTCTATATATAGCCCGGGGACATCTCAATGTGAGACAAATTTGGGTCAAACTATATACCCTATGCATATTATCATACCGTACTGTATATTATAAAGCGTATGCGTTGGAACCTGTGGCTGTGTGGGGTTATATTCAATGTAATATTGTATTGAATACCATGGACATAGTTTTGCCTATATACGTGACTAAAAGCACTAACTTGTATAACATTAGGGGCCTACATAGATATATGTACCTAGCTGCACTATGATATTGTCTAAATAATAAAGTCCCATATAGATAGGCCCGGTCAATATATACACGTGTACGTGAAGTACGTCGGTCAGTGCTAATATGCATCACAATCACAACGCATGATTGAGGGAGACAGGGACGTGGCGCAATGAAGTAGATTTTGGGATGTTTCACGCGTGAAGAGATCGGGCGCCCTTCCATTTTGTTCAAATGTTCGTGTGTTATATAATTATATACTACATGTATACCGGTACATATATAGCTTCCATATTATACATTGTCAAAAGTTCAAATATTCTCAGGTTTGTCCCAGTTATACAGTTATACAGTGCGGATACGCCCTTAATTGACAATCATGGGTTGAAGATGGACTACATTGACGCAGTTCGAAATAGTGGTTGTATGGGTCATCCCGAACTTGTGAATATCGTGATAGGTCAAAATAGTATGTTTATATTCATTTGGGCAAATTTCACAGTGCGGATACGTCCTTAATTGACAAATATATGGATTGAAGTTGGACTACATTGACCGTTGTGTAATAAAAGGACCACACAAAGTTCGAAATATTGGTTATTAACTTTTGAACGAAAAACCTAAACAAGACGATTGAACATATGCCATTTAATGTCCTTATGGTGGTGAACAGTTCCGTACCAAATTTCCTGTAGATCCGAGCAATACTGTTCAAGTTATGACATGAACAGACATTGGACTGATGTACAAACACATGTACGGATGCTCGGACGGACAGATGTTTAAACAGTATACCCCTCTTTTATAATAACCACTGACATTTGACCTGTTATCTTGATTGCGGCCATCCTGTCTAATCTGGAAGGGAAAAGAGACAAGCAATGAAATATAAATCACGGTGCAAAAACAATATACCTAACATATAACCTACTATGACTGATAGACAGATGGACACCAAAATTAGTATTTTCAAATAAACAAAGATTAACTTTTGAACGAAAAACCTAAACAAGACGATTGAACATATGCCATTTAATGTCCTTATGGTGGTGAACAGTTCCGTACCAAATTTCCTGTAGATCCGAGCAATACTGTTCAAGTTATGACATGAACAGACATTGGACTGATGTACAAACACACGTACGGATGCTCGGACGGACAGATGTTTAAAAAGTATACCCCTCTTTAATAATAACCACTGACATTTGACCTGTTATCTTGATTGCGGCCATCCTGTCTAATCTGGAAGGGAAAAGAGACAAGCAATGAAATATAAATCACGGTGCAAAAACAATATACCTAACATATAACCTACTATGACTGATAGACAGATGGACACCAAAATTAGTATTTTCAAATAAATAAAGATTAACTTTTGAACGAAAAACCTAAACAAGACGATTGAACATATGCCATTTAATGTCCTTATGGTGGTGAACAGTTCCGTACCAAATTTCCTGTACATCCGAGCAATACTGTTCAAGTTATGACATGAACAGACATTGGACTGATGTACAAACACACGTACGGATGCTCGGACGGACAGATGTTTAAACAGTATACCCCTCTTTAATAATAACCACTGACATTTGACCTGTTATCTTGATTGCGGCCATCCTGTCTAATCTGGAAGGGAAAAGAGACAAGCAATGAAATATAAATCACGGTGCAAAAACAATATACCTAACATATAACCTACTATGACTGATAGACAGATGGACACCAAAATTAGTATTTTCAAATAAACAAAGATTAACTTTTGAACGAAAAACCAAAACAATACGATTGAACATATGCCATTTAATGTCCTTATGGTGGTGAACAGTTCCGTACCAAATTTCCTGTAGATCCGAGCAATACTGTTCAAGTTATGACATGAACAGACATTGGACTGATGTACAAACACACGTATGGATGCTCGGACGGACAGATGTTTAAACAGTATACCCCTCTTTAATAATAACCACTGACATTTGACCTGTTATCTTGATGGCCATCCTGTCTAATCTGGAAGGGAAAAGAGACAAGCAATGAAATATAAATCACGGTGCAAAAACAATATACCTAACATATAACCTACTATGACTGATAGACAGATGGACACCAAAATTAGTATTTTCAAATAAACAAAGATTAACTTTTGAACGAAAAACCTAATCAAGACGATTGAACATATGCCATTTAATGTCCTTATGGTGGTGAACAGTTCCGTACCAAATTTCCTGTAGATCCGAGCAATACTGTTCAAGTTATGACATGAACAGACATTGGACTGATGTACAAACACACGTATGGATGCTCGGACGGACAGATGTTTAAACAGTATACCCCTCTTTAATAATAACCACTGACATTTGACCTGTTATCTTGATTGCGGCCATCCTGTCTAATCTGGAAGGGAAAAGAGACAAGCAATGAAATATAAATCACGGTGCAAAAACAATATACCTAACATATAACCTACTATGACTGATAGACAGATGGACACCAAAATTAGTATTTTCAAATAAACAAAGATTAACTTTTGAACGAAAAACCTAAACAAGACGATTGAACATATGCCATTTAATGTCCTTATGGTGGTGAACAGTTCCGTACCAAATTTCCTGTAGATCCGAGCAATACTGTTCAAGTTATGACATGAACAGACATTGGACTGATGTACAAACACACGTACGGATGCTCGGACGGACAGATGTTTAAAAAGTATACCCCTCTTTAATAATAACCACTGACATTTGACCTGTTATCTTGATTGCGGTCATCCTGTCTAATCTGGAAGGGAAAAGAGACAAGCAATGAAATATAAATCACGGTGCAAAAACAATATACCTAACATATAACCTACTATGACTGATAGACAGATGGACACCAAAATTAGTATTTTCAAATAAACAAAGATGAACTTTTGAACGAAAAACCTAAACAAGACGATTGAACATATGCCATTTAATGTCCTTATGGTGGTGAACAGTTCCGTACCAAATTTCCTGTAGATCCGAGCAATACTGTTCAAGTTATGACATGAACAGACATTGGACTGATGTACAAACACACGTACGGATCCTCGGACGGACAGATGTTTAAACAGTATACCCCTCTTTAATAATAACCACTGTCATTTGACCTGTTATCTTGATTGCGGCCATCCTGTCTAATCTGGAAGGGAAAAGAGACAAGCAATGAAATATAAATCACGGTGCAAAAACAATATACCTAACATATAACCTACTATGACTGATAGACAGATGGACACCAAAATTAGTATTTTCAAATAAACAAAGATTAACTTTTGAACGAAAAACCTAAACAAGACGATTGAACATATGCCATTTAATGTCCTTATGGTGGTGAACAGTTCCGTACCAAATTTCCTGTAGATCCGAGCAATACTGTTCAAGTTATGACATGAACAGACATTGGACTGATGTACAAACACACGTACGGATGCTCGGCCGGACAGATGTTTAAACAGTATACCCCTCTTTAATAATAACCACTGACATTTGACCTGTTATCTTGATTGCGGCCATCCTGTCTAATCTGGAAGGAAAAAGAGACAAGCAATGAAATATAAATCACGGTGCAAAAACAATATACCTAACATATAACCTACTATGACTGATAGACAGATGGACACCAAATTTAGTATTTTCAAATAAACAAAGATTAACTTTTGAACGAAAAACCTAAACAAGACGATTGAACATATGCCATTTAATGTCCTTATGGTGGTGAACAGTTCCGTACCAAATTTCCTGTAGATCCGAGCAATACTGTTCAAGTTATGACATGAACAGACATTGGACTGATGTACAAACACACGTATGGATGCTCGGACGGACAGATGTTTAAACAGTATACCCCTCTTTAATAATAACCACTGACATTTGACCTGTTATCTTGATTGCGGCCATCCTGTCTAATCTGGAAGGGAAAAGAGACAAGCAATGAAATATAAATCACGGTGCAAAAACAATATACCTAACATATAACCTACTATGACTGATAGACAGATGGACACCAAAATTAGTATTTTCAAATAAACAAAGATGAACTTTTGAACGAAAAACCTAAACAAGACGATTGAACATATGCCATTTAATGTCCTTATGGTGGTGAACAGTTCCGTACCAAATTTCCTGTACATCCGAGCAATACTGTTCAAGTTATGACATGAACAGACATTGGACTGATGTACAAACACACGTACGGATGCTCGGACGGATAGATGTTTAAACAGTATACCCCTCTTTAATAATAACCACTGACATTTGACCTGTTATCTTGATTGCGGCCATCCTGTCTAATCTGGAAGGGAAAAGAGACAAGCAATGAAATATAAATCACGGTGCAAAAACAATATACCTAACATATAACCTACTATGACTGATAGACAGATGGACACCAAAATTAGTATTTTCAAATAAACAAAGATTAACTTTTGAACGAAAAACCTAAACAAGACGATTGAACATATGCCATTTAATGTCCTTATGGTGGTGAACAGTTCCGTACCAAATTTCCTGTAGATCCGAGCAATACTGTTCAAGTTATGACATGAACAGATATTGGACTGATGTACAAACACACGTACGGATGCTCGGACGGACAGATGTTTAAAAAGTATACCCCTCTTTAATAATAACCACTGACATTTGACCTGTTATCTTGATTGCGGCCATCCTGTCTAATCTGGAAGGGAAAAGAGACAAGCAATGAAATATAAATCACGGTGCAAAAACAATATACCTAACATATAACCTACTATGACTGATAGACAGATGGACACCAAAATTAGTATTTTCAAATAAACAAAGATGAACTTTTGAACGAAAAACCTAAACAAGACGTTGAACATATGCCATTTAATGTCCTTATGGTGGTGAACAGTTCCGTACCAAATTTCCTGTAGATCCGAGCAATACTGTTCAAGTTATGACATGAACAGATATTGGACTGATGTACAAACACACGTACGGATGCTCGGACGGACAGATGTTTAAAAAGTATACCCCTCTTTAATAATAACCACTGACATTTGACCTGTTATCTTGATTGCGGCCATCCTGTCTAATCTGGAAGGGAAAAGAGACAAGCAATGAAATATAAATCACGGTGCAAAAACAATATACCTAACATATAACCTACTATGACTGATAGACAGATGGACACCAAAATTAGTATTTTCAAATAAACAAAGATGAACTTTTGAACGAAAAACCTAAACAAGACGATTGAACATATGCCATTTAATGTCCTTATGGTGGTGAACAGTTCCGTACCAAATTTCCTGTAGATCCGAGCAATACTGTTCAAGTTATGACATGAACAGACATTGGACTGATGTACAAACACACGTACGGATGCTCGGACGGACAGATGTTTAAACAGTATACCCCTCTTTAATAATAACCACTGACATTTGACCTGTTATCTTGATTGCGGCCATCCTGTCTAATCTGGAAGGGAAAAGAGACAAGCAATGAAATATAAATCACGGTGCAAAAACAATATACCTAACATATAACCTACTATGACTGATAGACAGATGGACACCAAAATTAGTATTTTCAAATAAACAAAGATGAACTTTTGAACGAAAAACCTAAACAAGACGTTGAACATATGCCATTTAATGTCCTTATGGTGGTGAACAGTTCCGTACCAAATTTCCTGTAGATCCGAGCAATACTGTTCAAGTTATGACATGAACAGATATTGGACTGATGTACAAACACACGTACGGATGCTCGGACGGACAGATGTTTAAAAAGTATACCCCTCTTTAATAATAACCACTGACATTTGACCTGTTATCTTGATTGCGGCCATCCTGTCTAATCTGGAAGGGAAAAGAGACAAGCAATGAAATATAAATCACGGTGCAAAAACAATATACCTAACATATAACCTACTATGACTGATAGACAGATGGACACCAAAATTAGTATTTTCAAATAAACAAAGATGAACTTTTGAACGAAAAACCTAAACAAGACGATTGAACATATGCCATTTAATGTCCTTATGGTGGTGAACAGTTCCGTACCAAATTTCCTGTAGATCCGAGCAATACTGTTCAAGTTATGACATGAACAGACATTGGACTGATGTACAAACACACGTACGGATGCTCGGACGGACAGATGTTTAAACAGTATACCCCTCTTTAATAATAACCACTGACATTTGACCTGTTATCTTGATTGCGGCCATCCTGTCTAATCTGGAAGGGAAAAGAGACAAGCAATGAAATATAAATCACGGTGCAAAAACAATATACCTAACATATAACCTACTATGACTGATAGACAGATGGACACCAAAATTAGTATTTTCAAATAAACAAAGATTAACTTTTGAACGAAAAACCTAAACAAGACGATTGAACATATGACATTTAATGTCCTTATGGTGGTGAACAGTTCCGTACCAAATTTCCTGTAGATCCGAGCAATACTGTTCAAGTTATGACATGAACAGATATTGGACTGATGTACAAACACACGTACGGATGCTCGGACGGACAGATGTTTAAAAAGTATACCCCTCTTTAATAATAACCACTGACATTTGACCTGTTATCTTGATTGCGGCCATCCTGTCTAATCTGGAAGGGAAAAGAGACAAGCAATGAAATATAAATCACGGTGCAAAAACAATATACCTAACATATAACCTACTATGACTGATAGACAGATGGACACCAAAATTAGTATTTTCAAATAAACAAAGATGAACTTTTGAACGAAAAACCTAAACAAGACGTTGAACATATGCCATTTAATGTCCTTATGGTGGTGAACAGTTCCGTACCAAATTTCCTGTAGATCCGAGCAATACTGTTCAAGTTATGACATGAACAGATATTGGACTGATGTACAAACACACGTACGGATGCTCGGACGGACAGATGTTTAAAAAGTATACCCCTCTTTAATAATAACCACTGACATTTGACCTGTTATCTTGATTGCGGCCATCCTGTCTAATCTGGAAGGGAAAAGAGACAAGCAATGAAATATAAATCACGGTGCAAAAACAATATACCTAACATATAACCTACTATGACTGATAGACAGATGGACACCAAAATTAGTATTTTCAAATAAACAAAGATGAACTTTTGAACGAAAAACCTAAACAAGACGATTGAACATATGCCATTTAATGTCCTTATGGTGGTGAACAGTTCCGTACCAAATTTCCTGTAGATCCGAGCAATACTGTTCAAGTTATGACATGAACAGACATTGGACTGATGTACAAACACACGTACGGATGCTCGGACGGACAGATGTTTAAACAGTATACCCCTCTTTAATAATAACCACTGACATTTGACCTGTTATCTTGATTGCGGCCATCCTGTCTAATCTGGAAGGGAAAAGAGACAAGCAATGAAATATAAATCACGGTGCAAAAACAATATACCTAACATATAACCTACTATGACTGATAGACAGATGGACACCAAAATTAGTATTTTCAAATAAACAAAGATGAACTTTTGAACGAAAAACCTAAACAAGACGTTGAACATATGCCATTTAATGTCCTTATGGTGGTGAACAGTTCCGTACCAAATTTCCTGTAGATCCGAGCAATACTGTTCAAGTTATGACATGAACAGATATTGGACTGATGTACAAACACACGTACGGATGCTCGGACGGACAGATGTTTAAAAAGTATACCCCTCTTTAATAATAACCACTGACATTTGACCTGTTATCTTGATTGCGGCCATCCTGTCTAATCTGGAAGGGAAAAGAGACAAGCAATGAAATATAAATCACGGTGCAAAAACAATATACCTAACATATAACCTACTATGACTGATAGACAGATGGACACCAAAATTAGTATTTTCAAATAAACAAAGATTAACTTTTGAACGAAAAACCTAAACAAGACGATTGAACATATGCCATTTAATGTCCTTATGGTGGTGAATAGTTCCGTACCAAATTTCCTGTAGATCCGAGCAATACTGTTCAAGTTATGACATGAACAGACATTGGACTGATGTACAAACACACGTACGGATGCTCGGACGGACAGATGTTTAAACAGTATACCCCTCTTTAATAATAACCACTGACATTTGACCTGTTATCTTGATTGCGGCCATCCTGTCTAATCTGGAAGGGAAAAGAGACAAGCAATGAAATATAAATCACGGTGCAAAAACAATATACCTAACATATAACCTACTATGACTGATAGACAGATGGACACCAAAATTAGTATTTTCAAATAAACAAAGATTAACTTTTGAACGAAAAACCTAAACAAGACGATTGAACATATGCCATTTAATGTCCTTATGGTGGTGAACAGTTCCGTACCAAATTTCCTGTAGATCCGAGCAATACTGTTCAAGTTATGACATGAACAGACATTGGACTGATGTACAAACACACGTACGGATGCTCGGACGGACAGATGTTTAAACAGTATACCCCTCTTTAATAATAACCACTGACATTTGACCTGTTATCTTGATTGCGGCCATCCTGTCTATTAATCTGGAAGGGAAAAGAGACAAGCAATGAAATATAAATCACGGTGCAAAAACAATATACCTAACATATAACCTACTATGACTGATAGACAGATGGACACCAAAATTAGTATTTTCAAATAAACAAAGATTAACTTTTGAACGAAAAACCTAAACAAGACGATTGAACATATGCCATTTAATGACCTTATGGTGGTGAACAGTTCCGTACCAAATTTCCTGTAGATCCGAGCAATACTGTTCAAGTTATGACATGAACAGACATTGGACTGATGTACAAACACACGTACGGATGCTCGGACGGACAGATGTTTAAACAGTATACCCCTCTTTAATAATAACCACTGACATTTGACCTGTTATCTTGATTGCGGCCATCCTGTCTATTAATCTGGAAGGGGAAAGAGACAAGCAATGAAATATAAATCACGGTGCAAAAACAATATACCTAACATATAACCTACTATGACTGATAGACAGATGGACACCAAAATTAGTATTTTCAAATAAACAAAGATTAACTTTTGAACGAAAAACCTAAACAAGACGATTGAACATATGCCATTTAATGTCCTTATGGTGGTGAACAGTTCCGTACCAAATTTCCTGTAGATCCGAGCAATACTGTTCAAGTTATGACATGAACAGACATTGGACTGATGTACAAACACACGTACGGATGCTCGGCCGGACAGATGTTTAAACAGTATACCCCTCTTTAATAATAACCACTGACATTTGACCTGTTATCTTGATTGCGGCCATCCTGTCTAATCTGGAAGGGAAAAGAGACAAGCAATGAAATATAAATCACGGTGCAAAAACAATATACCTAACATATAACCTACTATGACTGATAGACAGATGGACACCAAAATTAGTATTTTCAAATAAACAAAGATTAACTTTTGAACGAAAAACCTAAACAAGACGATTGAACATATGCCATTTAATGTCCTTATGGTGGTGAACAGTTCCGTACCAAATTTCCTGTAGATCCGAGCAATACTGTTCAAGTTATGACATGAACAGATATTGGACTGATGTACAAACACACGTACGGATGCTCGGATGGACAGATGTTTAAACAGTATACCCCTCTTTAATAATAACCACTGACATTTGACCTGTTATCTTGATTGCGGCCATCCTGTCTAATCTGGAAGGGAAAAGAGACAAGCAATGAAATATAAATCACGGTGCAAAAACAATATACCTAACATATAACCTACTATGACTGATAGACAGATGGATACCAAAATTAGTATTTTCAAATAAACAAAGATTAACTTTTGAACGAAAAACCTAAACAAGACAATTGAACATATGCCATTTAATGTCCTTATGGTGGTGAACAGTTCCGTACCAAATTTCCTGTAGATCCGAGCAATACTGTTCAAGATATGACATGAACAGACATTGGACTGATGTACAAACACACGTACGGATGCTCGGACGGACAGATGTTTAAACAGTATACCCCTCTTTAATAATAACCACTGACATTTGACCTGTTATCGTGATTGCGGCCATCCTGTCTAATCTGGAAGGGAAAAGAGACAAGCAATGAAATATAAATCACGGTGCAAAAACAATATACCTAACATATAACCTACTATGACTGATAGACAGATGGACACCAAAATTAGTATTTTCAAATAAACAAAGATTAACTTTTGAACGAAAAACCTAAACAAGACGATTGAACATATGCCATTTAATGTCCTTATGGTGGTGAATAGTTCCGTACCAAATTTCCTGTAGATCCGAGCAATACTGTTCAAGTTATGACATGAACAGACATTGGACTGATGTACAAACACACGTACGGATGCTCGGACGGACAGATGTTTAAACAGTATACCCCTCTTTAATAATAACCACTGACATTTGACCTGTTATCTTGATTGCGGCCATCCTGTCTAATCTGGAAGGGAAAAGAGACAAGCAATGAAATATAAATCACGGTGCAAAAACAATATACCTAACATATAACCTACTATGACTGATAGACAGATGGACACCAAAATTAGTATTTTCAAATAAACAAAGATTAACTTTTGAACGAAAAACCTAAACAAGACGATTGAACATATGCCATTTAATGTCCTTATGGTGGTGAACAGTTCCGTACCAAATTTCCTGTAGATCCGAGCAATACTGTTCAAGTTATGACATGAACAGACATTGGACTGATGTACAAACACACGTACGGATGCTCGGACGGACAGATATTTAAACAGTATACCCCTCTTTAATAATAACCACTGACATTTGACCTGTTATCTTGATTGCGGCCATCCTGTCTATTAATCTGGAAGGGAAAAGAGACAAGCAATGAAATATAAATCACGGTGCAAAAACAATATACCTAACATATAACCTACTATGACTGATAGACAGATGGACACCAAAATTAGTATTTTCAAATAAACAAAGATTAACTTTTGAACGAAAAACCTAAACAAGACGATTGAACATATGCCATTTAATGTCCTTATGGTGGTGAACAGTTCCGTACCAAATTTCCTGTAGATCCGAGCAATACTGTTCAAGTTATGACATGAACAGACATTGGACTGATGTACAAACACACGTACGGATGCTCGGACGGACAGATGTTTAAACAGTATACCCCTCTTTAATAATAACCACTGACATTTGACCTGTTATCTTGATTGCGGCCATCCTGTCTATTAATCTGGAAGGGGAAAGAGACAAGCAATGAAATATAAATCACGGTGCAAAAACAATATACCTAACATATAACCTACTATGACTGATAGACAGATGGACACCAAAATTAGTATTTTCAAATAAACAAAGATTAACTTTTGAACGAAAAACCTAAACAAGACGATTGAACATATGCCATTTAATGTCCTTATGGTGGTGAACAGTTCCGTACCAAATTTCCTGTAGATCCGAGCAATACTGTTCAAGTTATGACATGAACAGACATTGGACTGATGTACAAACACACGTACGGATGCTCGGCCGGACAGATGTTTAAACAGTATACCCCTCTTTAATAATAACCACTGACATTTGACCTGTTATCTTGATTGCGGCCATCCTGTCTAATCTGGAAGGGAAAAGAGACAAGCAATGAAATATAAATCACGGTGCAAAAACAATATACCTAACATATAACCTACTATGACTGATAGACAGATGGACACCAAAATTAGTATTTTCAAATAAACAAAGATTAACTTTTGAACGAAAAACCTAAACAAGACGATTGAACATATGCCATTTAATGTCCTTATGGTGGTGAACAGTTCCGTACCAAATTTCCTGTAGATCCGAGCAATACTGTTCAAGTTATGACATGAACAGACATTGGACTGATGTACAAACACACGTACGGATGCTCGGCCGGACAGATGTTTAAACAGTATACCCCTCTTTAATAATAACCACTGACATTTGACCTGTTATCTTGATTGCGGCCATCCTGTCTAATCTGGAAGGAAAAAGAGACAAGCAATGAAATATAAATCACGGTGCAAAAACAATATACCTAACATATAACCTACTATGACTGATAGACAGATGGACACCAAAATTAGTATTTTCAAATAAACAAAGATTAACTTTTGAACGAAAAACCTAAACAAGACGATTGAACATATGCCATTTAATGTCCTTATGGTGGTGAACAGTTCCGTACCAAATTTCCTGTAGATCCGAGCAATACTGTTCAAGTTATGACATGAACAGACATTGGACTGATGTACAAACACACGTATGGATGCTCGGACGGACAGATGTTTAAACAGTATACCCCTCTTTAATAATAACCACTGACATTTGACCTGTTATCTTGATTGCGGCCATCCTGTCTAATCTGGAAGGGAAAAGAGACAAGCAATGAAATATAAATCACGGTGCAAAAACAATATACCTAACATATAACCTACTATGACTGATAGACAGATGGACACCAAAATTAGTATTTTCAAATAAACAAAGATTAACTTTTGAACGAAAAACCTAAACAAGACGATTGAACATATGCCATTTAATGTCCTTATGGTGGTGAACAGTTCCGTACCAAATTTCCTGTACATCCGAGCAATACTGTTCAAGTTATGACATGAACAGACATTGGACTGATGTACAAACACACGTACGGATGCTCGGACGGATAGATGTTTAAACAGTATACCCCTCTTTAATAATAACCACTGACATTTGACCTGTTATCTTGATTGCGGCCATCCTGTCTAATCTGGAAGGGAAAAGAGACAAGCAATGAAATATAAATCACGGTGCAAAAACAATATACCTAACATATAACCTACTATGACTGATAGACAGATGGACACCAAAATTAGTATTTTCAAATAAACAAAGATTAACTTTTGAACGAAAAACCTAAACAAGACGATTGAACATATGCCATTTAATGTCCTTATGGTGGTGAACAGTTCCGTACCAAATTTCCTGTAGATCCGAGCAATACTGTTCAAGTTATGACATGAACAGATATTGGACTGATGTACAAACACACATACGGATGCTCGGACGGACAGATGTTTAAAAAGTATACCCCTCTTTAATAATAACCACTGACATTTGACCTGTTATCTTGATTGCGGCCATCCTGTCAAATCTGGAAGGGAAAAGAGACAAGCAATGAAATATAAATCACGGTGCAAAAACAATATACCTAACATATAACCTACTATGACTGATAGACAGATGGACACCAAAATTAGTATTTTCAAATAAACAAAGATGAACTTTTGAACGAAAAACCTAAACAAGACGTTGAACATATGCCATTTAATGTCCTTATGGTGGTGAACAGTTCCGTACCAAATTTCCTGTAGATCCGAGCAATACTGTTCAAGTTATGACATGAACAGATATTGGACTGATGTACAAACACACGTACGGATGCTCGGACGGACAGATGTTTAAAAAGTATACCCCTCTTTAATAATAACCACTGACATTTGACCTGTTATCTTGATTGCGGCCATCCTGTCTAATCTGGAAGGGAAAAGAGACAAGCAATGAAATATAAATCACGGTGCAAAAACAATATACCTAACATATAACCTACTATGACTGATAGACAGATGGACACCAAAATTAGTATTTTCAAATAAACAAAGATGAACTTTTGAACGAAAAACCTAAACAAGACGATTGAACATATGCCATTTAATGTCCTTATGGTGGTGAACAGTTCCGTACCAAATTTCCTGTAGATCCGAGCAATACTGTTCAAGTTATGACATGAACAGACATTGGACTGATGTACAAACACACGTACGGATGCTCGGACGGACAGATGTTTAAACAGTATACCCCTCTTTAATAATAACCACTGACATTTGACCTGTTATCTTGATTGCGGCCATCCTGTCTAATCTGGAAGGGAAAAGAGACAAGCAATGAAATATAAATCACGGTGCAAAAACAATATACCTAACATATAACCTACTATGACTGATAGACAGATGGACACCAAAATTAGTATTTTCAAATAAACAAAGATGAACTTTTGAACGAAAAACCTAAACAAGACGTAGAACATATGCCATTTAATGTCCTTATGGTGGTGAACAGTTCCGTACCAAATTTCCTGTAGATCCGAGCAATACTGTTCAAGTTATGACATGAACAGATATTGGACTGATGTACAAACACACGTACGGATGCTCGGACGGACAGATGTTTAAAAAGTATACCCCTCTTTAATAATAACCACTGACATTTGACCTGTTATCTTGATTGCGGCCATCCTGTCTAATCTGGAAGGGAAAAGAGACAAGCAATGAAATATAAATCACGGTGCAAAAACAATATACCTAACATATAACCTACTATGACTGATAGACAGATGGACACCAAAATTAGTATTTTCAAATAAACAAAGATGAACTTTTGAACGAAAAACCTAAACAAGACGATTGAACATATGCCATTTAATGTCCTTATGGTGGTGAACAGTTCCGTACCAAATTTCCTGTAGATCCGAGCAATACTGTTCAAGTTATGACATGAACAGACATTGGACTGATGTACAAACACACGTACGGATGCTCGGACGGACAGATGTTTAAACAGTATACCCCTCTTTAATAATAACCACTGACATTTGACCTGTTATCTTGATTGCGGCCATCCTGTCTAATCTGGAAGGGAAAAGAGACAAGCAATGAAATATAAATCACGGTGCAAAAACAATATACCTAACATATAACCTACTATGACTGATAGACAGATGGACACCAAAATTAGTATTTTCAAATAAACAAAGATGAACTTTTGAACGAAAAACCTAAACAAGACGATTGAACATATGCCATTTAATGTCCTTATGGTGGTGAACAGTTCCGTACCAAATTTCCTGTAGATCCGAGCAATACTGTTCAAGTTATGACATGAACAGACATTGGACTGATGTACAAACACACGTACGGATGCTCGGATGGACAGATGTTTAAACAGTATACCCCTCTTTAATAATAACCACTGACATTTGACCTGTTATCTTGATTGTGGCCATCCTGTCTAATCTGGAAGGGAAAAGAGACAAGCAATGAAATATAAATCACGGTGCAAAAACAATATACCTAACATATAACCTACTATGACTGATAGACAGATGGACACCAAAATTAGTATTTTCAAATAAACAAAGATGAACTTTTGAACGAAAAACCTAAACAAGACGATTGAACATATGCCATTTAATGTCCTTATGGTGGTGAACAGTTCCGTACCAAATTTCCTGTAGATCCGAGCAATACTGTTCAAGTTATGACATGAACAGACATTGGACTGATGTACAAACACACGTACGGATGCTCGGACGGACAGATGTTTAAACAGTATACCCCTCTTTAATAATAACCACTGACATTTGACCTGTTATCTTGATTGCGGCCATCCTGTCTAATCTGGAAGGGAAAAGAGACAAGCAATGAAATATAAATCACGGTGCAAAAACAATATACCTAACATATAACCTACTATGACTGATAGACAGATGGACACCAAAATTAGTATTTTCAAATAAACAAAGATGAACTTTTGAACGAAAAACCTAAACAAGACGATTGAACATATGCCATTTAATGTCCTTATGGTGGTGAACAGTTCCGTACCAAATTTCCTGTAGATCCGAGCAATACTGTTCAAGTTATGACATGAACAGACATTGGACTGATGTACAAACACACGTACGGATGCTCGGATGGACAGATGTTTAAACAGTATACCCCTCTTTAATAATAACCACTGACATTTGACCTGTTATCTTGATTGCGGCCATCCTGTCTAATCTGGAAGGGAAAAGAGACAAGCAATGAAATATAAATCACGGTGCAAAAACAATATACCTAACATATAACCTACTATGACTGATAGTCAGATGGATACCAAAATTAGTATTTTCAAATAAACAAAGATTAACTTTTGAACGAAAAACCTAAACAAGACAATTGAACATATGCCATTTAATGTCCTTATGGTGGTGAACAGTTCCGTACCAAATTTCCTGTAGATCCGAGCAATACTGTTCAAGTTATGACATGAACAGACATTGGACTGATGTACAAACACACGTACGGATGCTCGGACGGACAGATGTTTAAACAGTATACCCCTCTTTAATAATAACCACTGACATTTGACCTGTTATCGTGATTGCGGCCATCCTGTCTAATCTGGAAGGGAAAAGAGACAAGCAATGAAATATAAATCACGGTGCAAAAACAATATACCTAACATATAACCTACTATGACTGATAGACAGATGGACACCAAAATTAGTATTTTCAAATAAACAAAGATTAACTTTTGAACGAAAAACCTAAACAAGACGATTGAACATATGCCATTTAATGTCCTTATGGTGGTGAATAGTTCCGTACCAAATTTCCTGTAGATCCGAGCAATACTGTTCAAGTTATGACATGAACAGACATTGGACTGATGTACAAACACACGTACGGATGCTCGGACGGACAGATGTTTAAACAGTATACCCCTCTTTAATAATAACCACTGACATTTGACCTGTTATCTTGATTGCGGCCATCCTGTCTAATCTGGAAGGAAAAAGAGACAAGCAATGAAATATAAATCACGGTGCAAAAACAATATACCTAACATATAACCTACTATGACTGATAGACAGATGGACACCAAAATTAGTATTTTCAAATAAACAAAGATTAACTTTTGAACGAAAAACCTAAACAAGACGATTGAACATATGCCATTTAATGTCCTTATGGTGGTGAACACTTCTGTACCAAATTTCCTGTAGATCCGAGCAATACTGTTCAAGTTATGACATGAACAGATATTGGACTGATGTACAAACACACGTACGGATGCTCGGACGGACAGATGTTTAAACAGTATACCCCTCTTTAATAATAACCACTGACATTTGACCTGTTATCTTGATTGCGGCCATCCTGTCTAATCTGGAAGGGAAAAGAGACAAGCAATGAAATATAAATCACGGTGCAAAAACAATATACCTAACATATAACCTACTATGACTGATAGACAGATGGACACCAAAATTAGTATTTTCAAATAAACAAAGATTAACTTTTGAACGAAAAACCTAATCAAGACGATTGAACATATGCCATTTAATGTCCTTATGATGGTGAACAGTTCCGTACCAAATTTCCTGTAGATCCGAGCAATACTGTTCAAGTTATGACATGAACAGACATTGGACTGATGTACAAACACACGTATGGATGCTCGGACGGACAGATGTTTAAACAGTATACCCCTCTTTAATAATAACCACTGACATTTGACCTGTTATCTTGATTGCGGCCATCCTGTCTAATCTGGAAGGGAAAAGAGACAAGCAATGAAATATAAATCACGGTGCAAAAACAATATACCTAACATATAACCTACTATGACTGATAGACAGATGGACACCAAAATTAGTATTTTCAAATAAACAAAGATTAACTTTTGAACGAAAAACCTAAACAAGACGATTGAACATATGCCATTTAATGTCCTTATGGTGGTGAACAGTTCCGTACCAAATTTCCTGTAGATCCGAGCAATACTGTTCAAGTTATGACATGAACAGACATTGGACTGATGTACAAACACACGTACGGATGCTCGGACGGACAGATGTTTAAACAGTATACCCCTCTTTAATAATAACCACTGACATTTGACCTGTTATCTTGATTGCGGCCATCCTGTCTATTAATCTGGAAGGGAAAAGAGACAAGCAATGAAATATAAATCACGGTGCAAAAACAATATACCTAACATATAACCTACTATGACTGATAGACAGATGGACACCAAAATTAGTATTTTCAAATAAACAAAGATTAACTTTTGAACGAAAAACCTAAACAAGACGATTGAACATATGCCATTTAATGTCCTTATGGTGGTGAACAGTTCCGTACCAAATTTCCTGTAGATCCGAGCAATACTGTTCAAGTTATGACATGAACAGACATTGGACTGATGTACAAACACACGTACGGATGCTCGGACGGACAGATGTTTAAACAGTATACCCCTCTTTAATAATAACCACTGACATTTGACCTGTTATCTTGATTGCGGCCATCCTGTCTATTAATCTGGAAGGGGAAAGAGACAAGCAATGAAATATAAATCACGGTGCAAAAACAATATACCTAACATATAACCTACTATGACTGATAGACAGATGGACACCAAAATTAGTATTTTCAAATAAACAAAGATTAACTTTTGAACGAAAAACCTAAACAAGACGATTGAACATATGCCATTTAATGTCCTTATGGTGGTGAACAGTTCTGTACCAAATTTCCTGTAGATCCGAGCAATACTGATCAAGTTATGACATGAACAGACATTGGACTGATGTACAAACACACGTACGGATGCTCGGACGGATATATGTTTAAACAGTATACCCCTCTTTAATAATAACCACTGACATTTGACCTGTTATCTTGATTGCGGCCATCCTGTCTAATCTGGAAGGGAAAAGAGACAAGCAATGAAATATAAATCACGGTGCAAAAACAATATACCTAACATATAACCTACTATGACTGATAGACAGATGGACACCAAAATTAGTATTTTCAAATAAACAAAGATTAACTTTTGAACGAAAAACCTAAACAAGACGATTGAACATATGCCATTTAATGTCCTTATGGTGGTGAACAGTTCCGTACCAAATTTCCTGTAGATCCGAGCAATACTGTTCAAGTTATGACATGAACAAATATTGGACTGATGTACAAACACACGTACGGATGCTCGGACGGACAGATGTTTAAAAAGTATACCCCTCTTTAATAATAACCACTGACATTTGACCTGTTATCTTGATTGCGGCCATCCTGTCTAATCTGGAAGGGAAAAGAGACAAGCAATGAAATATAAATCACGGTGCAAAAACAATATACCTAACATATAACCTACTATGACTGATAGACAGATGGACACCAAAATTAGTATTTTCAAATAAACAAAGATGAACTTTTGAACGAAAAACCTAAACAAGACGATTGAACATATGCCATTTAATGTCCTTATGGTGGTGAACAGTTCCGTACCAAATTTCCTGTAGATCCGAGCAATACTGTTCAAGTTATGACATGAACAGACATTGGACTGATGTACAAACACACGTACGGATGCTCGGACGGACAGATGTTTAAACAGTATACCCCTCTTTAATAATAACCACTGACATTTGACCTGTTATCTTGATTGCGGCCATCCTGTCTAATCTGGAAGGGAAAAGAGACAAGCAATGAAATATAAATCACGGTGCAAAAACAATATACCTAACATATAACCTACTATGACTGATAGACAGATGGACACCAAAATTAGTATTTTCAAATAAACAAAGATGAACTTTTGAACGAAAAACCTAAACAAGACGATTGAACATATGCCATTTAATGTCCTTATGGTGGTGAACAGTTCCGTACCAAATTTCCTGTAGATCCGAGCAATACTGTTCAAGTTATGACATGAACAGACATTGGACTGATGTACAAACACACGTACGGATGCTCGGATGGACAGATGTTTAAACAGTATACCCCTCTTTAATAATAACCACTGACATTTGACCTGTTATCTTGATTGCGGCCATCCTGTCTAATCTGGAAGGGAAAAGAGACAAGCAATGAAATATAAATCACGGTGCAAAAACAATATACCTAACATATAACCTACTATGACTGATAGACAGATGGATACCAAAATTAGTATTTTCAAATAAACAAAGATTAACTTTTGAACGAAAAACCTAAACAAGACAATTGAACATATGCCATTTAATGTCCTTATGGTGGTGAACAGTTCCGTACCAAATTTCCTGTAGATCCGAGCAATACTGTTCAAGTTATGACATGAACAGACATTGGACTGATGTACAAACACACGTACGGATGCTCGGACGGACAGATGTTTAAACAGTATACCCCTCTTTAATAATAACCACTGACATTTGACCTGTTATCGTGATTGCGGCCATCCTGTCTAATCTGGAAGGGAAAAGAGACAAGCAATGAAATATAAATCACGGTGCAAAAACAATATACCTAACATATAACCTACTATGACTGATAGACAGATGGACACCAAAATTAGTATTTTCAAATAAACAAAGATTAACTTTTGAACGAAAAACCTAAACAAGACGATTGAACATATGCCATTTAATGTCCTTATGGTGGTGAATAGTTCCGTACCAAATTTCCTGTAGATCCGAGCAATACTGTTCAAGTTATGACATGAACAGACATTGGACTGATGTACAAACACACGTACGGATGCTCGGACGGACAGATGTTTAAACAGTATACCCCTCTTTAATAATAACCACTGACATTTGACCTGTTATCTTGATTGCGGCCATCCTGTCTAATCTGGAAGGAAAAAGAGACAAGCAATGAAATATAAATCACGGTGCAAAAACAATATACCTAACATATAACCTACTATGACTGATAGACAGATGGACACCAAAATTAGTATTTTCAAATAAACAAAGATTAACTTTTGAACGAAAAACCTAAACAAGACGATTGAACATATGCCATTTAATGTCCTTATGGTGGTGAACACTTCTGTACCAAATTTCCTGTAGATCCGAGCAATACTGTTCAAGTTATGACATGAACAGATATTGGACTGATGTACAAACACACGTACGGATGCTCGGACGGACAGATGTTTAAACAGTATACCCCTCTTTAATAATAACCACTGACATTTGACCTGTTATCTTGATTGCGGCCATCCTGTCTAATCTGGAAGGGAAAAGAGACAAGCAATGAAATATAAATCACGGTGCAAAAGCAATATACCTAACATATAACCTACTATGACTGATAGACAGATGGACACCAAAATTAGTATTTTCAAATAAACAAAGATTAACTTTTGAACGAAAAACCTAATCAAGACGATTGAACATATGCCATTTAATGTCCTTATGATGGTGAACAGTTCCGTACCAAATTTCCTGTAGATCCGAGCAATACTGTTCAAGTTATGACATGAACAGACATTGGACTGATGTACAAACACACGTATGGATGCTCGGACGGACAGATGTTTAAACAGTATACCCCTCTTTAATAATAACCACTGACATTTGACCTGTTATCTTGATTGCGGCCATCCTGTCTAATCTGGAAGGGAAAAGAGACAAGCAATGAAATATAAATCACGGTGCAAAAACAATATACCTAACATATAACCTACTATGACTGATAGACAGATGGACACCAAAATTAGTATTTTCAAATAAACAAAGATTAACTTTTGAACGAAAAACCTAAACAAGACGATTGAACATATGCCATTTAATGTCCTTATGGTGGTGAACAGTTCCGTACCAAATTTCCTGTAGATCCGAGCAATACTGTTCAAGTTATGACATGAACAGACATTGGACTGATGTACAAACACACGTACGGATGCTCGGACGGACAGATGTTTAAACAGTATACCCCTCTTTAATAATAACCACTGACATTTGACCTGTTATCTTGATTGCGGCCATCCTGTCTATTAATCTGGAAGGGAAAAGAGACAAGCAATGAAATATAAATCACGGTGCAAAAACAATATACCTAACATATAACCTACTATGACTGATAGACAGATGGACACCAAAATTAGTATTTTCAAATAAACAAAGATTAACTTTTGAACGAAAAACCTAAACAAGACGATTGAACATATGCCATTTAATGTCCTTATGGTGGTGAACAGTTCCGTACCAAATTTCCTGTAGATCCGAGCAATACTGTTCAAGTTATGACATGAACAGACATTGGACTGATGTACAAACACACGTACGGATGCTCGGACGGACAGATGTTTAAACAGTATACCCCTCTTTAATAATAACCACTGACATTTGACCTGTTATCTTGATTGCGGCCATCCTGTCTATTAATCTGGAAGGGGAAAGAGACAAGCAATGAAATATAAATCACGGTGCAAAAACAATATACCTAACATATAACCTACTATGACTGATAGACAGATGGACACCAAAATTAGTATTTTCAAATAAACAAAGATTAACTTTTGAACGAAAAACCTAAACAAGACGATTGAACATATGCCATTTAATGTCCTTATGGTGGTGAACAGTTCTGTACCAAATTTCCTGTAGATCCGAGCAATACTGATCAAGTTATGACATGAACAGACATTGGACTGATGTACAAACACACGTACGGATGCTCGGACGGATATATGTTTAAACAGTATACCCCTCTTTAATAATAACCACTGACATTTGACCTGTTATCTTGATTGCGGCCATCCTGTCTAATCTGGAAGGGAAAAGAGACAAGCAATGAAATATAAATCACGGTGCAAAAACAATATACCTAACATATAACCTACTATGACTGATAGACAGATGGACACCAAAATTAGTATTTTCAAATAAACAAAGATTAACTTTTGAACGAAAAACCTAAACAAGACGATTGAACATATGCCATTTAATGTCCTTATGGTGGTGAACAGTTCCGTACCAAATTTCCTGTAGATCCGAGCAATACTGTTCAAGTTATGACATGAACAGATATTGGACTGATGTACAAACACACGTACGGATGCTCGGACGGACAGATGTTTAAAAAGTATACCCCTCTTTAATAATAACCACTGACATTTGACCTGTTATCTTGATTGCGGCCATCCTGTCTAATCTGGAAGGGAAAAGAGACAAGCAATGAAATATAAATCACGGTGCAAAAACAATATACCTAACATATAACCTACTATGACTGATAGACAGATGGACACCAAAATTAGTATTTTCAAATAAACAAAGATGAACTTTTGAACGAAAAACCTAAACAAGACGATTGAACATATGCCATTTAATGTCCTTATGGTGGTGAACAGTTCCGTACCAAA
The DNA here is from genome assembly GCA_032622095.1 of Siphonodentalium dalli. Taxonomy (NCBI): domain Eukaryota; kingdom Metazoa; phylum Mollusca; class Scaphopoda; order Gadilida; family Siphonodentaliidae; genus Siphonodentalium; species Siphonodentalium dalli. The sequence continues at coordinate 85,144,471 of CP136062.1, read as the reverse complement.
TTTCCTGTAGATCCGAGCAATACTGTTCAAGTTATGACATGAACAGACATTGGACTGATGTACAAACACACGTACGGATGCTCGGACGGACAGATGTTTAAACAGTATACCCCTCTTTAATAATAACCACTGACATTTGACCTGTTATCTTGATTGCGGCCATCCTGTCTAATCTGGAAGGGAAAAGAGACAAGCAATGAAATATAAATCACGGTGCAAAAACAATATACCTAACATATAACCTACTATGACTGATAGACAGATGGACACCAAAATTAGTATTTTCAAATAAACAAAGATGAACTTTTGAACGAAAAACCTAAACAAGACGATTGAACATATGCCATTTAATGTCCTTATGGTGGTGAACAGTTCCGTACCAAATTTCCTGTAGATCCGAGCAATACTGTTCAAGTTATGACATGAACAGACATTGGACTGATGTACAAACACACGTACGGATGCTCGGATGGACAGATGTTTAAACAGTATACCCCTCTTTAATAATAACCACTGACATTTGACCTGTTATCTTGATTGCGGCCATCCTGTCTAATCTGGAAGGGAAAAGAGACAAGCAATGAAATATAAATCACGGTGCAAAAACAATATACCTAACATATAACCTACTATGACTGATAGACAGATGGATACCAAAATTAGTATTTTCAAATAAACAAAGATTAACTTTTGAACGAAAAACCTAAACAAGACAATTGAACATATGCCATTTAATGTCCTTATGGTGGTGAACAGTTCCGTACCAAATTTCCTGTAGATCCGAGCAATACTGTTCAAGTTATGACATGAACAGACATTGGACTGATGTACAAACACACGTACGGATGCTCGGACGGACAGATGTTTAAACAGTATACCCCTCTTTAATAATAACCACTGACATTTGACCTGTTATCGTGATTGCGGCCATCCTGTCTAATCTGGAAGGGAAAAGAGACAAGCAATGAAATATAAATCACGGTGCAAAAACAATATACCTAACATATAACCTACTATGACTGATAGACAGATGGACACCAAAATTAGTATTTTCAAATAAACAAAGATTAACTTTTGAACGAAAAACCTAAACAAGACGATTGAACATATGCCATTTAATGTCCTTATGGTGGTGAATAGTTCCGTACCAAATTTCCTGTAGATCCGAGCAATACTGTTCAAGTTATGACATGAACAGACATTGGACTGATGTACAAACACACGTACGGATGCTCGGACGGACAGATGTTTAAACAGTATACCCCTCTTTAATAATAACCACTGACATTTGACCTGTTATCTTGATTGCGGCCATCCTGTCTAATCTGGAAGGAAAAAGAGACAAGCAATGAAATATAAATCACGGTGCAAAAACAATATACCTAACATATAACCTACTATGACTGATAGACAGATGGACACCAAAATTAGTATTTTCAAATAAACAAAGATTAACTTTTGAACGAAAAACCTAAACAAGACGATTGAACATATGCCATTTAATGTCCTTATGGTGGTGAACAGTTCCGTACCAAATTTCCTGTAGATCCGAGCAATACTGTTCAAGTTATGACATGAACAGACATTGGACTGATGTACAAACACACGTACGGATGCTCGGACGGACAGATGTTTAAACAGTATACCCCTCTTTAATAATAACCACTGACATTTGACCTGTTATCTTGATTGCGGCCATCCTGTCTATTAATCTGGAAGGGGAAAGAGACAAGCAATGAAATATAAATCACGGTGCAAAAACAATATACCTAACATATAACCTACTATGACTGATAGACAGATGGACACCAAAATTAGTATTTTCAAATAAACAAAGATTAACTTTTGAACGAAAAACCTAAACAAGACGATTGAACATATGCCATTTAATGTCCTTATGGTGGTGAACAGTTCTGTACCAAATTTCCTGTAGATCCGAGCAATACTGTTCAAGTTATGACATGAACAGACATTGGACTGATGTACAAACACACGTACGGATGCTCGGACGGATATATGTTTAAACAGTATACCCCTCTTTAATAATAACCACTGACATTTGACCTGTTATCTTGATTGCGGCCATCCTGTCTAATCTGGAAGGGAAAAGAGACAAGCAATGAAATATAAATCACGGTGCAAAAACAATATACCTAACATATAACCTACTATGACTGATAGACAGATGGACACCAAAATTAGTATTTTCAAATAAACAAAGATTAACTTTTGAACGAAAAACCTAAACAAGACGATTGAACATATGCCATTTAATGTCCTTATGGTGGTGAACAGTTCCGTACCAAATTTCCTGTAGATCCGAGCAATACTGTTCAAGTTATGACATGAACAGATATTGGACTGATGTACAAACACACGTACGGATGCTCGGACGGACAGATGTTTAAAAAGTATACCCCTCTTTAATAATAACCACTGACATTTGACCTGTTATCTTGATTGCGGCCATCCTGTCTAATCTGGAAGGGAAAAGAGACAAGCAATGAAATATAAATCACGGTGCAAAAACAATATACCTAACATATAACCTACTATGACTGATAGACAGATGGACACCAAAATTAGTATTTTCAAATAAACAAAGATGAACTTTTGAACGAAAAACCTAAACAAGACGATTGAACATATGCCATTTAATGTCCTTATGGTGGTGAACAGTTCCGTACCAAATTTCCTGTAGATCCGAGCAATACTGTTCAAGTTATGACATGAACAGACATTGGACTGATGTACAAACACACGTACGGATGCTCGGACGGACAGATGTTTAAACAGTATACCCCTCTTTAATAATAACCACTGACATTTGACCTGTTATCTTGATTGCGGCCATCCTGTCTAATCTGGAAGGGAAAAGAGACAAGCAATGAAATATAAATCACGGTGCAAAAACAATATACCTAACATATAACCTACTATGACTGATAGACAGATGGACACCAAAATTAGTATTTTCAAATAAACAAAGATGAACTTTTGAACGAAAAACCTAAACAAGACGATTGAACATATGCCATTTAATGTCCTTATGGTGGTGAACAGTTCCGTACCAAATTTCCTGTAGATCCGAGCAATACTGTTCAAGTTATGACATGAACAGACATTGGACTGATGTACAAACACACGTACGGATGCTCGGACGGACAGATGTTTAAACAGTATACCCCTCTTTAATAATAACCACTGACATTTGACCTGTTATCTTGATTGCGGCCATCCTGTCTAATCTGGAAGGGAAAAGAGACAAGCAATGAAATATAAATCACGGTGCAAAAACAATATACCTAACATATAACCTACTATGACTGATAGACAGATGGACACCAAAATTAGTATTTTCAAATAAACAAAGATTAACTTTTGAACGAAAAACCTAAACAAGACAATTGAACATATGCCATTTAATGTCCTTATGGTGGTGAACAGTTCCGTACCAAATTTCCTGTAGATCCGAGCAATACTGTTCAAGTTATGACATGAACAGACATTGGACTGATGTACAAACACACGTACGGATGCTCGGACGGACAGATGTTTAAACAGTATACCCCTCTTTAATAATAACCACTGACATTTGACCTGTTATCGTGATTGCGGCCATCCTGTCTAATCTGGAAGGGAAAAGAGACAAGCAATGAAATATAAATCACGGTGCAAAAACAATATACCTAACATATAACCTACTATGACTGATAGACAGATGGACACCAAAATTAGTATTTTCAAATAAACAAAGATTAACTTTTGAACGAAAAACCTAAACAAGACGATTGAACATATGCCATTTAATGTCCTTATGGTGGTGAATAGTTCCGTACCAAATTTCCTGTAGATCCGAGCAATACTGTTCAAGTTATGACATGAACAGACATTGGACTGATGTACAAACACACGTACGGATGCTCGGACGGACAGATGTTTAAACAGTATACCCCTCTTTAATAATAACCACTGACATTTGACCTGTTATCTTGATTGCGGCCATCCTGTCTAATCTGGAAGGAAAAAGAGACAAGCAATGAAATATAAATCACAGTGCAAAAACAATATACCTAACATATAACCTACTATGACTGATAGACAGATGGACACCAAAATTAGTATTTTCAAATAAACAAAGATTAACTTTTGAACGAAAAACCTAAACAAGACGATTGAACATATGCCATTTAATGTCCTTATGGTGGTGAACAGTTCTGTACCAAATTTCCTGTAGATCCGAGCAATACTGTTCAAGTTATGACATGAACAGACATTGGACTGATGTACAAACACACGTACGGATGCTCGGACGGACAGATGTTTAAACAGTATACCCCTCTTTAATAATAACCACTGACATTTGACCTGTTATCTTGATTGCGGCCATCCTGTCTATTAATCTGGAAGGGAAAAGAGACAAGCAATGAAATATAAATCACGGTGCAAAAACAATATACCTAACATATAACCTACTATGACTGATAGACAGATGGACACCAAAATTAGTATTTTCAAATAAACAAAGATTAACTTTTGAACGAAAAACCTAAACAAGACGATTGAACATATGCCATTTAATGTCCTTATGGTGGTGAACAGTTCCGTACCAAATTTCCTGTAGATCCGAGCAATACTGTTCAAGTTATGACATGAACAGACATTGGACTGATGTACAAACACACGTACGGATGCTCGGCCGGACAGATGTTTAAACAGTATACCCCTCTTTAATAATAACCACTGACATTTGACCTGTTATCTTGATTGCGGCCATCCTGTCTAATCTGGAAGGAAAAAGAGACAAGCAATGAAATATAAATCACGGTGCAAAAACAATATACCTAACATATAACCTACTATGACTGATAGACAGATGGACACCAAAATTAGTATTTTCAAATAAACAAAGATTAACTTTTGAACGAAAAACCTAAACAAGACGATTGAACATATGCCATTTAATGTCCTTATGGTGGTGAACAGTTCCGTACCAAATTTCCTGTAGATCCGAGCAATACTGTTCAAGTTATGACATGAACAGACATTGGACTGATGTACAAACACACGTATGGATTCTCGGACGGACAGATGTTTAAACAGTATACCCCTCTTTAATAATAACCACTGACATTTGACCTGTTATCTTGATTGCGGCCATCCTGTCTAATCTGGAAGGGAAAAGAGACAAGCAATGAAATATAAATCACGGTGCAAAAACAATATACCTAACATATAACCTACTATGACTGATAGACAGATGGACACCAAAATTAGTATTTTCAAATAAACAAAGATTAACTTTTGAACGAAAAACCTAAACAAGACGATTGAACATATGCCATTTAATGTCCTTATGGTGGTGAACAGTTCCGTACCAAATTTCCTGTACATCCGAGCAATACTGTTCAAGTTATGACATGAACAGACATTGGACTGATGTACAAACACACGTACGGATGCTCGGACGGATAGATGTTTAAACAGTATACCCCTCTTTAATAATAACCACTGACATTTGACCTGTTATCTTGATTGCGGCCATCCTGTCTAATCTGGAAGGGAAAAGAGACAAGCAATGAAATATAAATCACGGTGCAAAAACAATATACCTAACATATAACCTACTATGACTGATAGACAGATGGACACCAAAATTAGTATTTTCAAATAAACAAAGATTAACTTTTGAACGAAAAACCTAAACAAGACGATTGAACATATGCCATTTAATGTCCTTATGGTGGTGAACAGTTCCGTACCAAATTTCCTGTAGATCCGAGCAATACTGTTCAAGTTATGACATGAACAGATATTGGACTGATGTACAAACACACGTACGGATGCTCGGACGGACAGATGTTTAAAAAGTATACCCCTCTTTAATAATAACCACTGACATTTGACCTGTTATCTTGATTGCGGCCATCCTGTCAAATCTGGAAGGGAAAAGAGACAAGCAATGAAATATAAATCACGGTGCAAAAACAATATACCTAACATATAACCTACTATGACTGATAGACAGATGGACACCAAAATTAGTATTTTCAAATAAACAAAGATGAACTTTTGAACGAAAAACCTAAACAAGACGTTGAACATATGCCATTTAATGTCCTTATGGTGGTGAACAGTTCCGTACCAAATTTCCTGTAGATCCGAGCAATACTGTTCAAGTTATGACATGAACAGATATTGGACTGATGTACAAACACACGTACGGATGCTCGGACGGACAGATGTTTAAAAAGTATACCCCTCTTTAATAATAACCACTGACATTTGACCTGTTATCTTGATTGCGGCCATCCTGTCTAATCTGGAAGGGAAAAGAGACAAGCAATGAAATATAAATCACGGTGCAAAAACAATATACCTAACATATAACCTACTATGACTGATAGACAGATGGACACCAAAATTAGTATTTTCAAATAAACAAAGATGAACTTTTGAACGAAAAACCTAAACAAGACGATTGAACATATGCCATTTAATGTCCTTATGGTGGTGAACAGTTCCGTACCAAATTTCCTGTAGATCCGAGCAATACTGTTCAAGTTATGACATGAACAGACATTGGACTGATGTACAAACACACGTACGGATGCTCGGACGGACAGATGTTTAAACAGTATACCCCTCTTTAATAATAACCACTGACATTTGACCTGTTATCTTGATTGCGGCCATCCTGTCTAATCTGGAAGGGAAAAGAGACAAGCAATGAAATATAAATCACGGTGCAAAAACAATATACCTAACATATAACCTACTATGACTGATAGACAGATGGACACCAAAATTAGTATTTTCAAATAAACAAAGATGAACTTTTGAACGAAAAACCTAAACAAGACGTTGAACATATGCCATTTAATGTCCTTATGGTGGTGAACAGTTCCGTACCAAATTTCCTGTAGATCCGAGCAATACTGTTCAAGTTATGACATGAACAGATATTGGACTGATGTACAAACACACGTACGGATGCTCGGACGGACAGATGTTTAAAAAGTATACCCCTCTTTAATAATAACCACTGACATTTGACCTGTTATCTTGATTGCGGCCATCCTGTCTAATCTGGAAGGGAAAAGAGACAAGCAATGAAATATAAATCACGGTGCAAAAACAATATACCTAACATATAACCTACTATGACTGATAGACAGATGGACACCAAAATTAGTATTTTCAAATAAACAAAGATGAACTTTTGAACGAAAAACCTAAACAAGACGATTGAACATATGCCATTTAATGTCCTTATGGTGGTGAACAGTTCCGTACCAAATTTCCTGTAGATCCGAGCAATACTGTTCAAGTTATGACATGAACAGACATTGGACTGATGTACAAACACACGTACGGATGCTCGGACGGACAGATGTTTAAACAGTATACCCCTCTTTAATAATAACCACTGACATTTGACCTGTTATCTTGATTGCGGCCATCCTGTCTAATCTGGAAGGGAAAAGAGACAAGCAATGAAATATAAATCACGGTGCAAAAACAATATACCTAACATATAACCTACTATGACTGATAGACAGATGGACACCAAAATTAGTATTTTCAAATAAACAAAGATGAACTTTTGAACGAAAAACCTAAACAAGACGATTGAACATATGCCATTTAATGTCCTTATGGTGGTGAACAGTTCCGTACCAAATTTCCTGTAGATCCGAGCAATACTGTTCAAGTTATGACATGAACAGACATTGGACTGATGTACAAACACACGTACGGATGCTCGGATGGACAGATGTTTAAACAGTATACCCCTCTTTAATAATAACCACTGACATTTGACCTGTTATCTTGATTGCGGCCATCCTGTCTAATCTGGAAGGGAAAAGAGACAAGCAATGAAATATAAATCACGGTGCAAAAACAATATACCTAACATATAACCTACTATGACTGATAGACAGATGGATACCAAAATTAGTATTTTCAAATAAACAAAGATTAACTTTTGAACGAAAAACCTAAACAAGACAATTGAACATATGCCATTTAATGTCCTTATGGTGGTGAACAGTTCCGTACCAAATTTCCTGTAGATCCGAGCAATACTGTTCAAGTTATGACATGAACAGACATTGGACTGATGTACAAACACACGTACGGATGCTCGGACGGACAGATGTTTAAACAGTATACCCCTCTTTAATAATAACCACTGACATTTGACCTGTTATCGTGATTGCGGCCATCCTGTCTAATCTGGAAGGGAAAAGAGACAAGCAATGAAATATAAATCACGGTGCAAAAACAATATACCTAACATATAACCTACTATGACTGATAGACAGATGGACACCAAAATTAGTATTTTCAAATAAACAAAGATTAACTTTTGAACGAAAAACCTAAACAAGACGATTGAACATATGCCATTTAATGTCCTTATGGTGGTGAATAGTTCCGTACCAAATTTCCTGTAGATCCGAGCAATACTGTTCAAGTTATGACATGAACAGACATTGGACTGATGTACAAACACACGTACGGATGCTCGGACGGACAGATGTTTAAACAGTATACCCCTCTTTAATAATAACCACTGACATTTGACCTGTTATCTTGATTGCGGCCATCCTGTCTAATCTGGAAGGAAAAAGAGACAAGCAATGAAATATAAATCACGGTGCAAAAACAATATACCTAACATATAACCTACTATGACTGATAGACAGATGGACACCAAAATTAGTATTTTCAAATAAACAAAGATTAACTTTTGAACGAAAAACCTAAACAAGACGATTGAACATATGCCATTTAATGTCCTTATGGTGGTGAACACTTCTGTACCAAATTTCCTGTAGATCCGAGCAATACTGTTCAAGTTATGACATGAACAGATATTGGACTGATGTACAAACACACGTACGGATGCTCGGACGGACAGATGTTTAAACAGTATACCCCTCTTTAATAATAACCACTGACATTTGACCTGTTATCTTGATTGCGGCCATCCTGTCTAATCTGGAAGGGAAAAGAGACAAGCAATGAAATATAAATCACGGTGCAAAAACAATATACCTAACATATAACCTACTATGACTGATAGACAGATGGACACCAAAATTAGTATTTTCAAATAAACAAAGATTAACTTTTGAACGAAAAACCTAATCAAGACGATTGAACATATGCCATTTAATGTCCTTATGATGGTGAACAGTTCCGTACCAAATTTCCTGTAGATCCGAGCAATACTGTTCAAGTTATGACATGAACAGACATTGGACTGATGTACAAACACACGTATGGATGCTCGGACGGACAGATGTTTAAACAGTATACCCCTCTTTAATAATAACCACTGACATTTGACCTGTTATCTTGATTGCGGCCATCCTGTCTAATCTGGAAGGGAAAAGAGACAAGCAATGAAATATAAATCACGGTGCAAAAACAATATACCTAACATATAACCTACTATGACTGATAGACAGATGGACACCAAAATTAGTATTTTCAAATAAACAAAGATTAACTTTTGAACGAAAAACCTAAACAAGACGATTGAACATATGCCATTTAATGTCCTTATGGTGGTGAACAGTTCCGTACCAAATTTCCTGTAGATCCGAGCAATACTGTTCAAGTTATGACATGAACAGACATTGGACTGATGTACAAACACACGTACGGATGCTCGGACGGACAGATGTTTAAACAGTATACCCCTCTTTAATAATAACCACTGACATTTGACCTGTTATCTTGATTGCGGCCATCCTGTCTATTAATCTGGAAGGGAAAAGAGACAAGCAATGAAATATAAATCACGGTGCAAAAACAATATACCTAACATATAACCTACTATGACTGATAGACAGATGGACACCAAAATTAGTATTTTCAAATAAACAAAGATTAACTTTTGAACGAAAAACCTAAACAAGACGATTGAACATATGCCATTTAATGTCCTTATGGTGGTGAACAGTTCCGTACCAAATTTCCTGTAGATCCGAGCAATACTGTTCAAGTTATGACATGAACAGACATTGGACTGATGTACAAACACACGTACGGATGCTCGGACGGACAGATGTTTAAACAGTATACCCCTCTTTAATAATAACCACTGACATTTGACCTGTTATCTTGATTGCGGCCATCCTGTCTATTAATCTGGAAGGGGAAAGAGACAAGCAATGAAATATAAATCACGGTGCAAAAACAATATACCTAACATATAACCTACTATGACTGATAGACAGATGGACACCAAAATTAGTATTTTCAAATAAACAAAGATTAACTTTTGAACGAAAAACCTAAACAAGACGATTGAACATATGCCATTTAATGTCCTTATGGTGGTGAACAGTTCTGTACCAAATTTCCTGTAGATCCGAGCAATACTGATCAAGTTATGACATGAACAGACATTGGACTGATGTACAAACACACGTACGGATGCTCGGACGGATATATGTTTAAACAGTATACCCCTCTTTAATAATAACCACTGACATTTGACCTGTTATCTTGATTGCGGCCATCCTGTCTAATCTGGAAGGGAAAAGAGACAAGCAATGAAATATAAATCACGGTGCAAAAACAATATACCTAACATATAACCTACTATGACTGATAGACAGATGGACACCAAAATTAGTATTTTCAAATAAACAAAGATTAACTTTTGAACGAAAAACCTAAACAAGACGATTGAACATATGCCATTTAATGTCCTTATGGTGGTGAACAGTTCCGTACCAAATTTCCTGTAGATCCGAGCAATACTGTTCAAGTTATGACATGAACAAATATAGGACTGATGTACAAACACACGTACGGATGCTCGGACGGACAGATGTTTAAAAAGTATACCCCTCTTTAATAATAACCACTGACATTTGACCTGTTATCTTGATTGCGGCCATCCTGTCTAATCTGGAAGGGAAAAGAGACAAGCAATGAAATATAAATCACGGTGCAAAAACAATATACCTAACATATAACCTACTATGACTGATAGACAGATGGACACCAAAATTAGTATTTTCAAATAAACAAAGATGAACTTTTGAACGAAAAACCTAAACAAGACGATTGAACATATGCCATTTAATGTCCTTATGGTGGTGAACAGTTCCGTACCAAATTTCCTGTAGATCCGAGCAATACTGTTCAAGTTATGACATGAACAGACATTGGACTGATGTACAAACACACGTACGGATGCTCGGACGGACAGATGTTTAAACAGTATACCCCTCTTTAATAATAACCACTGACATTTGACCTGTTATCTTGATTGCGGCCATCCTGTCTAATCTGGAAGGGAAAAGAGACAAGCAATGAAATATAAATCACGGTGCAAAAACAATATACCTAACATATAACCTACTATGACTGATAGACAGATGGACACCAAAATTAGTATTTTCAAATAAACAAAGATGAACTTTTGAACGAAAAACCTAAACAAGACGATTGAACATATGCCATTTAATGTCCTTATGGTGGTGAACAGTTCCGTACCAAATTTCCTGTAGATCCGAGCAATACTGTTCAAGTTATGACATGAACAGACATTGGACTGATGTACAAACACACGTACGGATGCTCGGATGGACAGATGTTTAAACAGTATACCCCTCTTTAATAATAACCACTGACATTTGACCTGTTATCTTGATTGCGGCCATCCTGTCTAATCTGGAAGGGAAAAGAGACAAGCAATGAAATATAAATCACGGTGCAAAAACAATATACCTAACATATAACCTACTATGACTGATAGACAGATGGATACCAAAATTAGTATTTTCAAATAAACAAAGATTAACTTTTGAACGAAAAACCTAAACAAGACAATTGAACATATGCCATTTAATGTCCTTATGGTGGTGAACAGTTCCGTACCAAATTTCCTGTAGATCCGAGCAATACTGTTCAAGTTATGACATGAACAGACATTGGACTGATGTACAAACACACGTACGGATGCTCGGACGGACAGATGTTTAAACAGTATACCCCTCTTTAATAATAACCACTGACATTTGACCTGTTATCGTGTTTGCGGCCATCCTGTCTAATCTGGAAGGGAAAAGAGACAAGCAATGAAATATAAATCACGGTGCAAAAACAATATACCTAACATATAACCTACTATGACTGATAGACAGATGGACACCAAAATTAGTATTTTCAAATAAACAAAGATTAACTTTTGAACGAAAAACCTAAACAAGACGATTGAACATATGCCATTTAATGTCCTTATGGTGGTGAATAGTTCCGTACCAAATTTCCTGTAGATCCGAGCAATACTGTTCAAGTTATGACATGAACAGACATTGGACTGATGTACAAACACACGTACGGATGCTCGGACGGACAGATGTTTAAACAGTATACCCCTCTTTAATAATAACCACTGACATTTGACCTGTTATCTTGATTGCGGCCATCCTGTCTAATCTGGAAGGAAAAAGAGACAAGCAATGAAATATAAATCACGGTGCAAAAACAATATACCTAACATATAACCTACTATGACTGATAGACAGATGGACACCAAAATTAGTATTTTCAAATAAACAAAGATTAACTTTTGAACGAAAAACCTAAACAAGACGATTGAACATATGCCATTTAATGTCCTTATGGTGGTGAACACTTCTGTACCAAATTTCCTGTAGATCCGAGCAATACTGTTCAAGTTATGACATGAACAGATATTGGACTGATGTACAAACACACGTACGGATGCTCGGACGGACAGATGTTTAAACAGTATACCCCTCTTTAATAATAACCACTGACATTTGACCTGTTATCTTGATTGCGGCCATCCTGTCTAATCTGGAAGGGAAAAGAGACAAGCAATGAAATATAAATCACGGTGCAAAAACAATATACCTAACATATAACCTACTATGACTGATAGACAGATGGACACCAAAATTAGTATTTTCAAATAAACAAAGATTAACTTTTGAACGAAAAACCTAAACAAGACGATTGAACATATGCCATTTAATGTCCTTATGGTGGTGAACAGTTCCGTACCAAATTTCCTGTACATCCGAGCAATACTGTTCAAGTTATGACATGAACAGACATTGGACTGATGTACAAACACACGTACGGATGCTCGGACGGATAGATGTTTAAACAGTATACCCCTCTTTAATAATAACCACTGACATTTGACCTGTTATCTTGATTGCGGCCATCCTGTCTAATCTGGAAGGGAAAAGAGACAAGCAATGAAATATAAATCACGGTGCAAAAACAATATACCTAACATATAACCTACTATGACTGATAGACAGATGGACACCAAAATTAGTATTTTCAAATAAACAAAGATTAACTTTTGAACGAAAAACCTAAACAAGACGATTGAACATATGCCATTTAATGTCCTTATGGTGGTGAACAGTTCCGTACCAAATTTCCTGTAGATCCGAGCAATACTGTTCAAGTTATGACATGAACAGATATTGGACTGATGTACAAACACACGTACGGATGCTCGGACGGACAGATGTTTAAAAAGTATACCCCTCTTTAATAATAACCACTGACATTTGACCTGTTATCTTGATTGCGGCCATCCTGTCAAATCTGGAAGGGAAAAGAGACAAGCAATGAAATATAAATCACGGTGCAAAAACAATATACCTAACATATAACCTACTATGACTGATAGACAGATGGACACCAAAATTAGTATTTTCAAATAAACAAAGATGAACTTTTGAACGAAAAACCTAAACAAGACGTTGAACATATGCCATTTAATGTCCTTATGGTGGTGAACAGTTCCGTACCAAATTTCCTGTAGATCCGAGCAATACTGTTCAAGTTATGACATGAACAGATATTGGACTGATGTACAAACACACGTACGGATGCTCGGACGGACAGATGTTTAAAAAGTATACCCCTCTTTAATAATAACCACTGACATTTGACCTGTTATCTTGATTGCGGCCATCCTGTCTAATCTGGAAGGGAAAAGAGACAAGCAATGAAATATAAATCACGGTGCAAAAACAATATACCTAACATATAACCTACTATGACTGATAGACAGATGGACACCAAAATTAGTATTTTCAAATAAACAAAGATGAACTTTTGAACGAAAAACCTAAACAAGACGATTGAACATATGCCATTTAATGTCCTTATGGTGGTGAACAGTTCCGTACCAAATTTCCTGTAGATCCGAGCAATACTGTTCAAGTTATGACATGAACAGACATTGGACTGATGTACAAACACACGTACGGATGCTCGGACGGACAGATGTTTAAACAGTATACCCCTCTTTAATAATAACCACTGACATTTGACCTGTTATCTTGATTGCGGCCATCCTGTCTAATCTGGAAGGGAAAAGAGACAAGCAATGAAATATAAATCACGGTGCAAAAACAATATACCTAACATATAACCTACTATGACTGATAGACAGATGGACACCAAAATTAGTATTTTCAAATAAACAAAGATGAACTTTTGAACGAAAAACCTAAACAAGACGTTGAACATATGCCATTTAATGTCCTTATGGTGGTGAACAGTTCCGTACCAAATTTCCTGTAGATCCGAGCAATACTGTTCAAGTTATGACATGAACAGATATTGGACTGATGTACAAACACACGTACGGATGCTCGGACGGACAGATGTTTAAAAAGTATACCCCTCTTTAATAATAACCACTGACATTTGACCTGTTATCTTGATTGCGGCCATCCTGTCTAATCTGGAAGGGAAAAGAGACAAGCAATGAAATATAAATCACGGTGCAAAAACAATATACCTAACATATAACCTACTATGACTGATAGACAGATGGACACCAAAATTAGTATTTTCAAATAAACAAAGATGAACTTTTGAACGAAAAACCTAAACAAGACGATTGAACATATGCCATTTAATGTCCTTATGGTGGTGAACAGTTCCGTACCAAATTTCCTGTAGATCCGAGCAATACTGTTCAAGTTATGACATGAACAGACATTGGACTGATGTACAAACACACGTACGGATGCTCGGACGGACAGATGTTTAAACAGTATACCCCTCTTTAATAATAACCACTGACATTTGACCTGTTATCTTGA
Organism: Siphonodentalium dalli; assembly: GCA_032622095.1. NCBI lineage: Eukaryota > Metazoa > Mollusca > Scaphopoda > Gadilida > Siphonodentaliidae > Siphonodentalium > Siphonodentalium dalli. Next base: position 85,129,334 of record CP136062.1, on the reverse strand, counting down.
TTGCGGCCATCCTGTCTAATCTGGAAGGGAAAAGAGACAAGCAATGAAATATAAATCACGGTGCAAAAACAATATACCTAACATATAACCTACTATGACTGATAGACAGATGGACACCAAAATTAGTATTTTCAAATAAACAAAGATGAACTTTTGAACGAAAAACCTAAACAAGACGATTGAACATATGCCATTTAATGTCCTTATGGTGGTGAACAGTTCCGTACCAAATTTCCTGTAGATCCGAGCAATACTGTTCAAGTTATGACATGAACAGACATTGGACTGATGTACAAACACACGTACGGATGCTCGGATGGACAGATGTTTAAACAGTATACCCCTCTTTAATAATAACCACTGACATTTGACCTGTTATCTTGATTGCGGCCATCCTGTCTAATCTGGAAGGGAAAAGAGACAAGCAATGAAATATAAATCACGGTGCAAAAACAATATACCTAACATATAACCTACTATGACTGATAGACAGATGGATACCAAAATTAGTATTTTCAAATAAACAAAGATTAACTTTTGAACGAAAAACCTAAACAAGACAATTGAACATATGCCATTTAATGTCCTTATGGTGGTGAACAGTTCCGTACCAAATTTCCTGTAGATCCGAGCAATACTGTTCAAGTTATGACATGAACAGACATTGGACTGATGTACAAACACACGTACGGATGCTCGGACGGACAGATGTTTAAACAGTATACCCCTCTTTAATAATAACCACTGACATTTGACCTGTTATCGTGATTGCGGCCATCCTGTCTAATCTGGAAGGGAAAAGAGACAAGCAATGAAATATAAATCACGGTGCAAAAACAATATACCTAACATATAACCTACTATGACTGATAGACAGATGGACACCAAAATTAGTATTTTCAAATAAACAAAGATTAACTTTTGAACGAAAAACCTAAACAAGACGATTGAACATATGCCATTTAATGTCCTTATGGTGGTGAATAGTTCCGTACCAAATTTCCTGTAGATCCGAGCAATACTGTTCAAGTTATGACATGAACAGACATTGGACTGATGTACAAACACACGTACGGATGCTCGGACGGACAGATGTTTAAACAGTATACCCCTCTTTAATAATAACCACTGACATTTGACCTGTTATCTTGATTGCGGCCATCCTGTCTAATCTGGAAGGAAAAAGAGACAAGCAATGAAATATAAATCACGGTGCAAAAACAATATACCTAACATATAACCTACTATGACTGATAGACAGATGGACACCAAAATTAGTATTTTCAAATAAACAAAGATTAACTTTTGAACGAAAAACCTAAACAAGACGATTGAACATATGCCATTTAATGTCCTTATGGTGGTGAACACTTCTGTACCAAATTTCCTGTAGATCCGAGCAATACTGTTCAAGTTATGACATGAACAGATATTGGACTGATGTACAAACACACGTACGGATGCTCGGACGGACAGATGTTTAAACAGTATACCCCTCTTTAATAATAACCACTGACATTTGACCTGTTATCTTGATTGCGGCCATCCTGTCTAATCTGGAAGGGAAAAGAGACAAGCAATGAAATATAAATCACGGTGCAAAAACAATATACCTAACATATAACCTACTATGACTGATAGACAGATGGACACCAAAATTAGTATTTTCAAATAAACAAAGATTAACTTTTGAACGAAAAACCTAATCAAGACGATTGAACATATGCCATTTAATGTCCTTATGATGGTGAACAGTTCCGTACCAAATTTCCTGTAGATCCGAGCAATACTGTTCAAGTTATGACATGAACAGACATTGGACTGATGTACAAACACACGTATGGATGCTCGGACGGACAGATGTTTAAACAGTATACCCCTCTTTAATAATAACCACTGACATTTGACCTGTTATCTTGATTGCGGCCATCCTGTCTAATCTGGAAGGGAAAAGAGACAAGCAATGAAATATAAATCACGGTGCAAAAACAATATACCTAACATATAACCTACTATGACTGATAGACAGATGGACACCAAAATTAGTATTTTCAAATAAACAAAGATTAACTTTTGAACGAAAAACCTAAACAAGACGATTGAACATATGCCATTTAATGTCCTTATGGTGGTGAACAGTTCCGTACCAAATTTCCTGTAGATCCGAGCAATACTGTTCAAGTTATGACATGAACAGACATTGGACTGATGTACAAACACACGTACGGATGCTCGGACGGACAGATGTTTAAACAGTATACCCCTCTTTAATAATAACCACTGACATTTGACCTGTTATCTTGATTGCGGCCATCCTGTCTATTAATCTGGAAGGGAAAAGAGACAAGCAATGAAATATAAATCACGGTGCAAAAACAATATACCTAACATATAACCTACTATGACTGATAGACAGATGGACACCAAAATTAGTATTTTCAAATAAACAAAGATTAACTTTTGAACGAAAAACCTAAACAAGACGATTGAACATATGCCATTTAATGTCCTTATGGTGGTGAACAGTTCCGTACCAAATTTCCTGTAGATCCGAGCAATACTGTTCAAGTTATGACATGAACAGACATTGGACTGATGTACAAACACACGTACGGATGCTCGGACGGACAGATGTTTAAACAGTATACCCCTCTTTAATAATAACCACTGACATTTGACCTGTTATCTTGATTGCGGCCATCCTGTCTATTAATCTGGAAGGGGAAAGAGACAAGCAATGAAATATAAATCACGGTGCAAAAACAATATACCTAACATATAACCTACTATGACTGATAGACAGATGGACACCAAAATTAGTATTTTCAAATAAACAAAGATTAACTTTTGAACGAAAAACCTAAACAAGACGATTGAACATATGCCATTTAATGTCCTTATGGTGGTGAACAGTTCTGTACCAAATTTCCTGTAGATCCGAGCAATACTGATCAAGTTATGACATGAACAGACATTGGACTGATGTACAAACACACGTACGGATGCTCGGACGGATATATGTTTAAACAGTATACCCCTCTTTAATAATAACCACTGACATTTGACCTGTTATCTTGATTGCGGCCATCCTGTCTAATCTGGAAGGGAAAAGAGACAAGCAATGAAATATAAATCACGGTGCAAAAACAATATACCTAACATATAACCTACTATGACTGATAGACAGATGGACACCAAAATTAGTATTTTCAAATAAACAAAGATTAACTTTTGAACGAAAAACCTAAACAAGACGATTGAACATATGCCATTTAATGTCCTTATGGTGGTGAACAGTTCCGTACCAAATTTCCTGTAGATCCGAGCAATACTGTTCAAGTTATGACATGAACAAATATTGGACTGATGTACAAACACACGTACGGATGCTCGGACGGACAGATGTTTAAAAAGTATACCCCTCTTTAATAATAACCACTGACATTTGACCTGTTATCTTGATTGCGGCCATCCTGTCTAATCTGGAAGGGAAAAGAGACAAGCAATGAAATATAAATCACGGTGCAAAAACAATATACCTAACATATAACCTACTATGACTGATAGACAGATGGACACCAAAATTAGTATTTTCAAATAAACAAAGATGAACTTTTGAACGAAAAACCTAAACAAGACGATTGAACATATGCCATTTAATGTCCTTATGGTGGTGAACAGTTCCGTACCAAATTTCCTGTAGATCCGAGCAATACTGTTCAAGTTATGACATGAACAGACATTGGACTGATGTACAAACACACGTACGGATGCTCGGACGGACAGATGTTTAAACAGTATACCCCTCTTTAATAATAACCACTGACATTTGACCTGTTATCTTGATTGCGGCCATCCTGTCTAATCTGGAAGGGAAAAGAGACAAGCAATGAAATATAAATCACGGTGCAAAAACAATATACCTAACATATAACCTACTATGACTGATAGACAGATGGACACCAAAATTAGTATTTTCAAATAAACAAAGATGAACTTTTGAACGAAAAACCTAAACAAGACGATTGAACATATGCCATTTAATGTCCTTATGGTGGTGAACAGTTCCGTACCAAATTTCCTGTAGATCCGAGCAATACTGTTCAAGTTATGACATGAACAGACATTGGACTGATGTACAAACACACGTACGGATGCTCGGATGGACAGATGTTTAAACAGTATACCCCTCTTTAATAATAACCACTGACATTTGACCTGTTATCTTGATTGCGGCCATCCTGTCTAATCTGGAAGGGAAAAGAGACAAGCAATGAAATATAAATCACGGTGCAAAAACAATATACCTAACATATAACCTACTATGACTGATAGACAGATGGATACCAAAATTAGTATTTTCAAATAAACAAAGATTAACTTTTGAACGAAAAACCTAAACAAGACAATTGAACATATGCCATTTAATGTCCTTATGGTGGTGAACAGTTCCGTACCAAATTTCCTGTAGATCCGAGCAATACTGTTCAAGTTATGACATGAACAGACATTGGACTGATGTACAAACACACGTACGGATGCTCGGACGGACAGATGTTTAAACAGTATACCCCTCTTTAATAATAACCACTGACATTTGACCTGTTATCGTGATTGCGGCCATCCTGTCTAATCTGGAAGGGAAAAGAGACAAGCAATGAAATATAAATCACGGTGCAAAAACAATATACCTAACATATAACCTACTATGACTGATAGACAGATGGACACCAAAATTAGTATTTTCAAATAAACAAAGATTAACTTTTGAACGAAAAACCTAAACAAGACGATTGAACATATGCCATTTAATGTCCTTATGGTGGTGAATAGTTCCGTACCAAATTTCCTGTAGATCCGAGCAATACTGTTCAAGTTATGACATGAACAGACATTGGACTGATGTACAAACACACGTACGGATGCTCGGACGGACAGATGTTTAAACAGTATACCCCTCTTTAATAATAACCACTGACATTTGACCTGTTATCTTGATTGCGGCCATCCTGTCTAATCTGGAAGGAAAAAGAGACAAGCAATGAAATATAAATCACGGTGCAAAAACAATATACCTAACATATAACCTACTATGACTGATAGACAGATGGACACCAAAATTAGTATTTTCAAATAAACAAAGATTAACTTTTGAACGAAAAACCTAAACAAGACGATTGAACATATGCCATTTAATGTCCTTATGGTGGTGAACACTTCTGTACCAAATTTCCTGTAGATCCGAGCAATACTGTTCAAGTTATGACATGAACAGATATTGGACTGATGTACAAACACACGTACGGATGCTCGGACGGACAGATGTTTAAACAGTATACCCCTCTTTAATAATAACCACTGACATTTGACCTGTTATCTTGATTGCGGCCATCCTGTCTAATCTGGAAGGGAAAAGAGACAAGCAATGAAATATAAATCACGGTGCAAAAACAATATACCTAACATATAACCTACTATGACTGATAGACAGATGGACACCAAAATTAGTATTTTCAAATAAACAAAGATTAACTTTTGAACGAAAAACCTAATCAAGACGATTGAACATATGCCATTTAATGTCCTTATGATGGTGAACAGTTCCGTACCAAATTTCCTGTAGATCCGAGCAATACTGTTCAAGTTATGACATGAACAGACATTGGACTGATGTACAAACACACGTATGGATGCTCGGACGGACAGATGTTTAAACAGTATACCCCTCTTTAATAATAACCACTGACATTTGACCTGTTATCTTGATTGCGGCCATCCTGTCTAATCTGGAAGGGAAAAGAGACAAGCAATGAAATATAAATCACGGTGCAAAAACAATATACCTAACATATAACCTACTATGACTGATAGACAGATGGACACCAAAATTAGTATTTTCAAATAAACAAAGATTAACTTTTGAACGAAAAACCTAAACAAGACGATTGAACATATGCCATTTAATGTCCTTATGGTGGTGAACAGTTCCGTACCAAATTTCCTGTAGATCCGAGCAATACTGTTCAAGTTATGACATGAACAGACATTGGACTGATGTACAAACACACGTACGGATGCTCGGACGGACAGATGTTTAAACAGTATACCCCTCTTTAATAATAACCACTGACATTTGACCTGTTATCTTGATTGCGGCCATCCTGTCTATTAATCTGGAAGGGAAAAGAGACAAGCAATGAAATATAAATCACGGTGCAAAAACAATATACCTAACATATAACCTACTATGACTGATAGACAGATGGACACCAAAATTAGTATTTTCAAATAAACAAAGATTAACTTTTGAACGAAAAACCTAAACAAGACGATTGAACATATGCCATTTAATGTCCTTATGGTGGTGAACAGTTCCGTACCAAATTTCCTGTAGATCCGAGCAATACTGTTCAAGTTATGACATGAACAGACATTGGACTGATGTACAAACACACGTACGGATGCTCGGACGGACAGATGTTTAAACAGTATACCCCTCTTTAATAATAACCACTGACATTTGACCTGTTATCTTGATTGCGGCCATCCTGTCTATTAATCTGGAAGGGGAAAGAGACAAGCAATGAAATATAAATCACGGTGCAAAAACAATATACCTAACATATAACCTACTATGACTGATAGACAGATGGACACCAAAATTAGTATTTTCAAATAAACAAAGATTAACTTTTGAACGAAAAACCTAAACAAGACGATTGAACATATGCCATTTAATGTCCTTATGGTGGTGAACAGTTCTGTACCAAATTTCCTGTAGATCCGAGCAATACTGATCAAGTTATGACATGAACAGACATTGGACTGATGTACAAACACACGTACGGATGCTCGGACGGATATATGTTTAAACAGTATACCCCTCTTTAATAATAACCACTGACATTTGACCTGTTATCTTGATTGCGGCCATCCTGTCTAATCTGGAAGGGAAAAGAGACAAGCAATGAAATATAAATCACGGTGCAAAAACAATATACCTAACATATAACCTACTATGACTGATAGACAGATGGACACCAAAATTAGTATTTTCAAATAAACAAAGATTAACTTTTGAACGAAAAACCTAAACAAGACGATTGAACATATGCCATTTAATGTCCTTATGGTGGTGAACAGTTCCGTACCAAATTTCCTGTAGATCCGAGCAATACTGTTCAAGTTATGACATGAACAGATATTGGACTGATGTACAAACACACGTACGGATGCTCGGACGGACAGATGTTTAAAAAGTATACCCCTCTTTAATAATAACCACTGACATTTGACCTGTTATCTTGATTGCGGCCATCCTGTCTAATCTGGAAGGGAAAAGAGACAAGCAATGAAATATAAATCACGGTGCAAAAACAATATACCTAACATATAACCTACTATGACTGATAGACAGATGGACACCAAAATTAGTATTTTCAAATAAACAAAGATGAACTTTTGAACGAAAAACCTAAACAAGACGATTGAACATATGCCATTTAATGTCCTTATGGTGGTGAACAGTTCCGTACCAAATTTCCTGTAGATCCGAGCAATACTGTTCAAGTTATGACATGAACAGACATTGGACTGATGTACAAACACACGTACGGATGCTCGGACGGACAGATGTTTAAACAGTATACCCCTCTTTAATAATAACCACTGACATTTGACCTGTTATCTTGATTGCGGCCATCCTGTCTAATCTGGAAGGGAAAAGAGACAAGCAATGAAATATAAATCACGGTGCAAAAACAATATACCTAACATATAACCTACTATGACTGATAGACAGATGGACACCAAAATTAGTATTTTCAAATAAACAAAGATGAACTTTTGAACGAAAAACCTAAACAAGACGATTGAACATATGCCATTTAATGTCCTTATGGTGGTGAACAGTTCCGTACCAAATTTCCTGTAGATCCGAGCAATACTGTTCAAGTTATGACATGAACAGACATTGGACTGATGTACAAACACACGTACGGATGCTCGGATGGACAGATGTTTAAACAGTATACCCCTCTTTAATAATAACCACTGACATTTGACCTGTTATCTTGATTGCGGCCATCCTGTCTAATCTGGAAGGGAAAAGAGACAAGCAATGAAATATAAATCACGGTGCAAAAACAATATACCTAACATATAACCTACTATGACTGATAGACAGATGGATACCAAAATTAGTATTTTCAAATAAACAAAGATTAACTTTTGAACGAAAAACCTAAACAAGACAATTGAACATATGCCATTTAATGTCCTTATGGTGGTGAACAGTTCCGTACCAAATTTCCTGTAGATCCGAGCAATACTGTTCAAGTTATGACATGAACAGACATTGGACTGATGTACAAACACACGTACGGATGCTCGGACGGACAGATGTTTAAACAGTATACCCCTCTTTAATAATAACCACTGACATTTGACCTGTTATCGTGATTGCGGCCATCCTGTTTAATCTGGAAGGGAAAAGAGACAAGCAATGAAATATAAATCACGGTGCAAAAACAATATACCTAACATATAACCTACTATGACTGATAGACAGATGGACACCAAAATTAGTATTTTCAAATAAACAAAGATTAACTTTTGAACGAAAAACCTAAACAAGACGATTGAACATATGCCATTTAATGTCCTTATGGTGGTGAATAGTTCCGTACCAAATTTCCTGTAGATCCGAGCAATACTGTTCAAGTTATGACATGAACAGACATTGGACTGATGTACAAACACACGTACGGATGCTCGGACGGACAGATGTTTAAACAGTATACCCCTCTTTAATAATAACCACTGACATTTGACCTGTTATCTTGATTGCGGCCATCCTGTCTAATCTGGAAGGAAAAAGAGACAAGCAATGAAATATAAATCACGGTGCAAAAACAATATACCTAACATATAACCTACTATGACTGATAGACAGATGGACACCAAAATTAGTATTTTCAAATAAACAAAGATTAACTTTTGAACGAAAAACCTAAACAAGACGATTGAACATATGCCATTTAATGTCCTTATGGTGGTGAACAGTTCCGTACCAAATTTCCTGTAGATCCGAGCAATACTGTTCAAGTTATGACATGAACAGACATTGGACTGATGTACAAACACACGTACGGATGCTCGGACGGACAGATGTTTAAACAGTATACCCCTCTTTAATAATAACCACTGACATTTGACCTGTTATCTTGATTGCGGCCATCCTGTCTATTAATCTGGAAGGGGAAAGAGACAAGCAATGAAATATAAATCACGGTGCAAAAACAATATACCTAACATATAACCTACTATGACTGATAGACAGATGGACACCAAAATTAGTATTTTCAAATAAACAAAGATTAACTTTTGAACGAAAAACCTAAACAAGACGATTGAACATATGCCATTTAATGTCCTTATGGTGGTGAACAGTTCTGTACCAAATTTCCTGTAGATCCGAGCAATACTGTTCAAGTTATGACATGAACAGACATTGGACTGATGTACAAACACACGTACGGATGCTCGGACGGATATATGTTTAAACAGTATACCCCTCTTTAATAATAACCACTGACATTTGACCTGTTATCTTGATTGCGGCCATCCTGTCTAATCTGGAAGGGAAAAGAGACAAGCAATGAAATATAAATCACGGTGCAAAAACAATATACCTAACATATAACCTACTATGACTGATAGACAGATGGACACCAAAATTAGTATTTTCAAATAAACAAAGATTAACTTTTGAACGAAAAACCTAAACAAGACGATTGAACATATGCCATTTAATGTCCTTATGGTGGTGAACAGTTCCGTACCAAATTTCCTGTAGATCCGAGCAATACTGTTCAAGTTATGACATGAACAGATATTGGACTGATGTACAAACACACGTACGGATGCTCGGACGGACAGATGTTTAAAAAGTATACCCCTCTTTAATAATAACCACTGACATTTGACCTGTTATCTTGATTGCGGCCATCCTGTCTAATCTGGAAGGGAAAAGAGACAAGCAATGAAATATAAATCACGGTGCAAAAACAATATACCTAACATATAACCTACTATGACTGATAGACAGATGGACACCAAAATTAGTATTTTCAAATAAACAAAGATGAACTTTTGAACGAAAAACCTAAACAAGACGATTGAACATATGCCATTTAATGTCCTTATGGTGGTGAACAGTTCCGTACCAAATTTCCTGTAGATCCGAGCAATACTGTTCAAGTTATGACATGAACAGACATTGGACTGATGTACAAACACACGTACGGATGCTCGGACGGACAGATGTTTAAACAGTATACCCCTCTTTAATAATAACCACTGACATTTGACCTGTTATCTTGATTGCGGCCATCCTGTCTAATCTGGAAGGGAAAAGAGACAAGCAATGAAATATAAATCACGGTGCAAAAACAATATACCTAACATATAACCTACTATGACTGATAGACAGATGGACACCAAAATTAGTATTTTCAAATAAACAAAGATGAACTTTTGAACGAAAAACCTAAACAAGACGATTGAACATATGCCATTTAATGTCCTTATGGTGGTGAACAGTTCCGTACCAAATTTCCTGTAGATCCGAGCAATACTGTTCAAGTTATGACATGAACAGACATTGGACTGATGTACAAACACACGTACGGATGCTCGGACGGACAGATGTTTAAACAGTATACCCCTCTTTAATAATAACCACTGACATTTGACCTGTTATCTTGATTGCGGCCATCCTGTCTAATCTGGAAGGGAAAAGAGACAAGCAATGAAATATAAATCACGGTGCAAAAACAATATACCTAACATATAACCTACTATGACTGATAGACAGATGGACACCAAAATTAGTATTTTCAAATAAACAAAGATTAACTTTTGAACGAAAAACCTAAACAAGACAATTGAACATATGCCATTTAATGTCCTTATGGTGGTGAACAGTTCCGTACCAAATTTCCTGTAGATCCGAGCAATACTGTTCAAGTTATGACATGAACAGACATTGGACTGATGTACAAACACACGTACGGATGCTCGGACGGACAGATGTTTAAACAGTATACCCCTCTTTAATAATAACCACTGACATTTGACCTGTTATCGTGATTGCGGCCATCCTGTCTAATCTGGAAGGGAAAAGAGACAAGCAATGAAATATAAATCACGGTGCAAAAACAATATACCTAACATATAACCTACTATGACTGATAGACAGATGGACACCAAAATTAGTATTTTCAAATAAACAAAGATTAACTTTTGAACGAAAAACCTAAACAAGACGATTGAACATATGCCATTTAATGTCCTTATGGTGGTGAATAGTTCCGTACCAAATTTCCTGTAGATCCGAGCAATACTGTTCAAGTTATGACATGAACAGACATTGGACTGATGTACAAACACACGTACGGATGCTCGGACGGACAGATGTTTAAACAGTATACCCCTCTTTAATAATAACCACTGACATTTGACCTGTTATCTTGATTGCGGCCATCCTGTCTAATCTGGAAGGAAAAAGAGACAAGCAATGAAATATAAATCACAGTGCAAAAACAATATACCTAACATATAACCTACTATGACTGATAGACAGATGGACACCAAAATTAGTATTTTCAAATAAACAAAGATTAACTTTTGAACGAAAAACCTAAACAAGACGATTGAACATATGCCATTTAATGTCCTTATGGTGGTGAACAGTTCTGTACCAAATTTCCTGTAGATCCGAGCAATACTGTTCAAGTTATGACATGAACAGATATTGGACTGATGTACAAACACACGTACGGATGCTCGGACGGACAGATGTTTAAACAGTATACCCCTCTTTAATAATAACCACTGACATTTGACCTGTTATCTTGATTGCGGCCATCCTGTCTAATCTGGAAGGGAAAAGAGACAAGCAATGAAATATAAATCACGGTGCAAAAACAATATACCTAACATATAACCTACTATGACTGATAGACAGATGGACACCAAAATTAGTATTTTCAAATAAACAAAGATTAACTTTTGAACGAAAAACCTAATCAAGACGATTGAACATATGCCATTTAATGTCCTTATGATGGTGAACAGTTCCGTACCAAATTTCCTGTAGATCCGAGCAATACTGTTCAAGTTATGACATGAACAGACATTGGACTGATGTACAAACACACGTATGGATGCTCGGACGGACATATGTTTAAACAGTATACCCCTCTTTAATAATAACCACTGACATTTGACCTGTTATCTTGATTGCGGCCATCCTGTCTAATCTGGAAGGGAAAAGAGACAAGCAATGAAATATAAATCACGGTGCAAAAACAATATACCTAACATATAACCTACTATGACTGATAGACAGATGGACACCAAAATTAGTATTTTCAAATAAACAAAGATTAACTTTTGAACGAAAAACCTAAACAAGACGATTGAACATATGCCATTTAATGTCCTTATGGTGGTGAACAGTTCCGTACCAAATTTCCTGTAGATCCGAGCAATACTGTTCAAGTTATGACATGAACAGACATTGGACTGATGTACAAACACACGTACGGATGCTCGGACGGACAGATGTTTAAACAGTATACCCCTCTTTAATAATAACCACTGACATTTGACCTGTTATCTTGATTGCGGCCATCCTGTCTAATCTGGAAGGGAAAAGAGACAAGCAATGAATTATAAATCACGGTGCAAAAACAATATACCTAACATATAACCTACTATGACTGATAGACAGATGGACACCAAAATTAGTATTTTCAAATAAACAAAGATTAACTTTTGAACGAAAAACCTAAACAAGACGATTGAACATATGCCATTTAATGTCCTTATGGTGGTGAACAGTTCTGTACCAAATTTCCTGTAGATCCGAGCAATACTGTTCAAGTTATGACATGAACAGATATTGGACTGATGTACAAACACACGTACGGATGCTCGGACGGACAGATGTTTAAAAAGTATACCCCTCTTTAATAATAACCACTGACATTTGACCTGTTATCTTGATTGCGGCCATCCTGTCTAATCTGGAAGGGAAAAGAGACAAGCAATGAAATATAAATCACGGTGCAAAAACAATATACCTAACATATAACCTACTATGACTGATAGACAGATGGACACCAAAATTAGTATTTTCAAATAAACAAAGATGAACTTTTGAACGAAAAACCTAAACAAGACGATTGAACATATGCCATTTAATGTCCTTATGGTGGTGAACAGTTCCGTACCAAATTTCCTGTAGATCCGAGCAATACTGTTCAAGTTATGACATGAACAGACATTGGACTGATGTACAAACACACGTACGGATGCTCGGACGGACAGATGTTTAAACAGTATACCCCTCTTTAATAATAACCACTGACATTTGACCTGTTATCTTGATTGCGGCCATCCTGTCTATTAATCTGGAAGGGAAAAGAGACAAGCAATGAAATATAAATCACGGTGCAAAAACAATATACCTAACATATAACCTACTATGACTGATAGACAGATGGACACCAAAATTAGTATTTTCAAATAAACAAAGATTAACTTTTGAACGAAAAACCTAAACAAGACTATTGAACATATGCCATTTAATGTCCTTATGGTGGTGAACAGTTCCGTACCAAATTTCCTGTAGATCCGAGCAATACTGTTCAAGTTATGACATGAACAGACATTGGACTGATGTACAAACACACGTACGGATGCTCGGACGGACAGATGTTTAAACAGTATACCCCTCTTTAATAATAACCACTGACATTTGACCTGTTATCTTGATTGCGGCCATCCTGTCTATTAATCTGGAAGGGAAAAGAGACAAGCAATGAAATATAAATCACGGTTCAAAAACAATATACCTAACATATAACCTACTATGACTGATAGACAGATGGACACCAAAATTAGTATTTTCAAATAAACAAAGATTAACTTTTGAACGAAAAACCTAAACAAGACGATTGAACATATGCCATTTAATGTCCTTATGGTGGTGAACAGTTCCGTACCAAATTTCCTGTAGATCCGAGCAATACTGTTCAAGTTATGACATGAACAGACATTGGACTGATGTACAAACACACGTACGGATGCTCGGACGGACAGATGTTTAAACAGTATACCCCTCTTTAATAATAACCACTGACATTTGACCTGTTATCTTGATTGCGGCCATCCTGTCTAATCTGGAAGGGAAAAGAGACAAGCAATGAAATATAAATCACGGTGCAAAAACAATATACCTAACATATAACCTACTATGACTGATAGACAGATGGACACCAAAATTAGTATTTTCAAATAAACAAAGATTAACTTTTGAACGAAAAACCTAAACAAGACGATTGAACATATGCCATTTAATGTCCTTATGGTGGTGAACAGTTCCGTACCAAATTTCCTGTAGATCCGAGCAATACTGTTCAAGTTATGACATGAACAGATATTGGACTGATGTACAAACACACGTACGGATGCTCGGACGGACAGATGTTTAAAAAGTATACCCCTCTTTAATAATAACCACTGACATTTGACCTGTTATCTTGATTGCGGCCATCCTGTCTAATCTGGAAGGGAAAAGAGACAAGCAATGAAATATAAATCACGGTGCAAAAACAATATACCTAACATATAACCTACTATGACTGATAGACAGATGGACACCAAAATTAGTATTTTCAAATAAACAAAGATGAACTTTTGAACGAAAAACCTAAACAAGACGATTGAACATATGCCATTTAATGTCCTTATGGTGGTGAACAGTTCCGTACCAAATTTCCTGTAGATCCGAGCAATACTGTTCAAGTTATGACATGAACAGACATTGGACTGATGTACAAACACACGTACGGATGCTCGGACGGACAGATGTTTAAACAGTATACCCCTCTTTAATAATAACCACTGACATTTGACCTGTTATCTTGATTGCGGCCATCCTGTCTAATCTGGAAGGGAAAAGAGACAAGCAATGAAATATAAATCACGGTGCAAAAACAATATACCTAACATATAACCTACTATGACTGATAGACAGATGGACACCAAAATTAGTATTTTCAAATAAACAAAGATGAACTTTTGAACGAAAAACCTAAACAAGACGATTGAACATATGCCATTTAATGTCCTTATGGTGGTGAACAGTTCCGTACCAAATTTCCTGTAGATCCGAGCAATACTGTTCAAGTTATGACATGAACAGACATTGGACTGATGTACAAACACACGTACGGATGCTCGGACGGACAGATGTTTAAACAGTATACCCCTCTTTAATAATAACCACTGACATTTGACCTGTTATCTTGATTGCGGCCATCCTGTCTAATCTGGAAGGGAAAAGAGACAAGCAATGAAATATAAATCACGGTGCAAAAACAATATACCTAACATATAACCTACTATGACTGATAGACAGATGGACACCAAAATTAGTATTTTCAAATAAACAAAGATTAACTTTTGAACGAAAAACCTAAACAAGACAATTGAACATATGCCATTTAATGTCCTTATGGTGGTGAACAGTTCCGTACCAAATTTCCTGTAGATCCGAGCAATACTGTTCAAGTTATGACATGAACAGACATTGGACTGATGTACAAACACACGTACGGATGCTCGGACGGACAGATGTTTAAACAGTATACCCCTCTTTAATAATAACCACTGACATTTGACCTGTTATCGTGATTGCGGCCATCCTGTCTAATCTGGAAGGGAAAAGAGACAAGCAATGAAATATAAATCACGGTGCAAAAACAATATACCTAACATATAACCTACTATGACTGATAGACAGATGGACACCAAAATTAGTATTTTCAAATAAACAAAGATTAACTTTTGAACGAAAAACCTAAACAAGACGATTGAACATATGCCATTTAATGTCCTTATGGTGGTGAATAGTTCCGTACCAAATTTCCTGTAGATCCGAGCAATACTGTTCAAGTTATGACATGAACAGACATTGGACTGATGTACAAACACACGTACGGATGCTCGGACGGACAGATGTTTAAACAGTATACCCCTCTTTAATAATAACCACTGACATTTGACCTGTTATCTTGATTGCGGCCATCCTGTCTAATCTGGAAGGAAAAAGAGACAAGCAATGAAATATAAATCACAGTGCAAAAACAATATACCTAACATATAACCTACTATGACTGATAGACAGATGGACACCAAAATTAGTATTTTCAAATAAACAAAGATTAACTTTTGAACGAAAAACCTAAACAAGACGATTGAACATATGCCATTTAATGTCCTTATGGTGGTGAACAGTTCTGTACCAAATTTCCTGTAGATCCGAGCAATACTGTTCAAGTTATGACATGAACAGATATTGGACTGATGTACAAACACACGTACGGATGCTCGGACGGACAGATGTTTAAACAGTATACCCCTCTTTAATAATAACCACTGACATTTGACCTGTTATCTTGATTGCGGCCATCCTGTCTAATCTGGAAGGGAAAAGAGACAAGCAATGAAATATAAATCACGGTGCAAAAACAATATACCTAACATATAACCTACTATGACTGATAGACAGATGGACACCAAAATTAGTATTTTCAAATAAACAAAGATTAACTTTTGAACGAAAAACCTAATCAAGACGATTGAACATATGCCATTTAATGTCCTTATGATGGTGAACAGTTCCGTACCAAATTTCCTGTAGATCCGAGCAATACTGTTCAAGTTATGACATGAACAGACATTGGACTGATGTACAAACACACGTATGGATGCTCGGACGGACATATGTTTAAACAGTATACCCCTCTTTAATAATAACCACTGACATTTGACCTGTTATCTTGATTGCGGCCATCCTGTCTAATCTGGAAGGGAAAAGAGACAAGCAATGAAATATAAATCACGGTGCAAAAACAATATACCTAACATATAACCTACTATGACTGATAGACAGATGGACACCAAAATTAGTATTTTCAAATAAACAAAGATTAACTTTTGAACGAAAAACCTAAACAAGACGATTGAACATATGCCATTTAATGTCCTTATGGTGGTGAACAGTTCCGTACCAAATTTCCTGTAGATCCGAGCAATACTGTTCAAGTTATGACATGAACAGACATTGGACTGATGTACAAACACACGTACGGATGCTCGGACGGACAGATGTTTAAACAGTATACCCCTCTTTAATAATAACCACTGACATTTGACCTGTTATCTTGATTGCGGCCATCCTGTCTAATCTGGAAGGGAAAAGAGACAAGCAATGAATTATAAATCACGGTGCAAAAACAATATACCTAACATATAACCTACTATGACTGATAGACAGATGGACACCAAAATTAGTATTTTCAAATAAACAAAGATTAACTTTTGAACGAAAAACCTAAACAAGACGATTGAACATATGCCATTTAATGTCCTTATGGTGGTGAACAGTTCTGTACCAAATTTCCTGTAGATCCGAGCAATACTGTTCAAGTTATGACATGAACAGATATTGGACTGATGTACAAACACACGTACGGATGCTCGGACGGACAGATGTTTAAAAAGTATACCCCTCTTTAATAATAACCACTGACATTTGACCTGTTATCTTGATTGCGGCCATCCTGTCTAATCTGGAAGGGAAAAGAGACAAGCAATGAAATATAAATCACGGTGCAAAAACAATATACCTAACATATAACCTACTATGACTGATAGACAGATGGACACCAAAATTAGTATTTTCAAATAAACAAAGATGAACTTTTGAACGAAAAACCTAAACAAGACGATTGAACATATGCCATTTAATGTCCTTATGGTGGTGAACAGTTCCGTACCAAATTTCCTGTAGATCCGAGCAATACTGTTCAAGTTATGACATGAACAGACATTGGACTGATGTACAAACACACGTACGGATGCTCGGACGGACAGATGTTTAAACAGTATACCCCTCTTTAATAATAACCACTGACATTTGACCTGTTATCTTGATTGCGGCCATCCTGTCTATTAATCTGGAAGGGAAAAGAGACAAGCAATGAAATATAAATCACGGTGCAAAAACAATATACCTAACATATAACCTACTATGACTGATAGACAGATGGACACCAAAATTAGTATTTTCAAATAAACAAAGATTAACTTTTGAACGAAAAACCTAAACAAGACTATTGAACATATGCCATTTAATGTCCTTATGGTGGTGAACAGTTCCGTACCAAATTTCCTGTAGATCCGAGCAATACTGTTCAAGTTATGACATGAACAGACATTGGACTGATGTACAAACACACGTACGGATGCTCGGACGGACAGATGTTTAAACAGTATACCC
The DNA here is from genome assembly GCA_032622095.1 of Siphonodentalium dalli. Classification (NCBI taxonomy): domain Eukaryota; kingdom Metazoa; phylum Mollusca; class Scaphopoda; order Gadilida; family Siphonodentaliidae; genus Siphonodentalium; species Siphonodentalium dalli. The sequence continues at coordinate 85,110,919 of CP136062.1, read as the reverse complement.
CTCTTTAATAATAACCACTGACATTTGACCTGTTATCTTGATTGCGGCCATCCTGTCTATTAATCTGGAAGGGAAAAGAGACAAGCAATGAAATATAAATCACGGTTCAAAAACAATATACCTAACATATAACCTACTATGACTGATAGACAGATGGACACCAAAATTAGTATTTTCAAATAAACAAAGATTAACTTTTGAACGAAAAACCTAAACAAGACGATTGAACATATGCCATTTAATGTCCTTATGGTGGTGAACAGTTCCGTACCAAATTTCCTGTAGATCCGAGCAATACTGTTCAAGTTATGACATGAACAGACATTGGACTGATGTACAAACACACGTACGGATGCTCGGACGGACAGATGTTTAAACAGTATACCCCTCTTTAATAATAACCACTGACATTTGACCTGTTATCTTGATTGCGGCCATCCTGTCTATTAATCTGGAAGGGAAAAGAGACAAGCAATGAAATATAAATCACGGTGCAAAAACAATATACCTAACATATAACCTACTATGACTGATAGACAGATGGACACCAAAATTAGTATTTTCAAATAAACAAAGATTAACTTTTGAACGAAAAACCTAAACAAGACGATTGAACATATGCCATTTAATGTCCTTATGGTGGTGAACAGTTCCGTACCAAATTTCCTGTAGATCCGAGCAATACTGTTCAAGTTATGACATGAACAGACATTGGACTGATGTACAAACACACGTACGGATGCTCGGACGGACAGATGTTTAAACAGTATACCCCTCTTTAATAATAACCACTGACATTTGACCTGTTATCTTGATTGCGGCATCCTGTCTATTAATCTGGAAGGGAAAAGAGACAAGCAATGAAATATAAATCACGGTGCAAAAACAATATACCTAACATATAACCTACTATGACTGATAGACAGATGGACACCAAAATTAGTATTTTCAAATAAACAAAGATTAACTTTTGAACGAAAAACCTAAACAAGACGATTGAACATATGCCATTTAATGTCCTTATGGTGGTGAACAGTTCCGTACCAAATTTCCTGTAGATCCGAGCAATACTGTTCAAGTTATGACATGAACAGACATTGGACTGATGTACAAACACACGTAGGGATGCTCGGACGGACAGATGTTTAAACAGTATACCCCTCTTTAATAATAACCACTGACATTTGACCTGTTATCTTGATTGCGGCCATCCTGTCTATTAATCTGGAAGGGAAAAGAGACAAGCAATGAAATATAAATCACGGTGCAAAAACAATATACCTAACATATAACCTACTATGACTGATAGACAGATGGACACCAAAATTAGTATTTTCAAATAAACAAAGATTAACTTTTGAACGAAAAACCTAAACAAGACGATTGAACATATGCCATTTAATGTCCTTATGGTGGTGAACAGTTCCGTACCAAATTTCCTGTAGATCCGAGCAATACTGTTCAAGTTATGACATGAACAGACATTGGACTGATGTACAAACACACGTACGGATGCTCGGATGGACAGATGTTTAAACAGTATACCCCTCTTTAATAATAACCACTGACATTTGACCTGTTATCTTGATTGCGGCCATCCTGTCTATTAATCTGGAAGGGAAAAGAGACAAGCAATGAAATATAAATCACGGTGCAAAAACAATATACCTAACATATAACCTACTATGACTGATAGACAGATGGACACCAAAATTAGTATTTTCAAATAAACAAAGATTAACTTTTGAACGAAAAACCTAAACAAGACGATTGAACATATGCCATTTAATGTCCTTATGGTGGTGAACAGTTCCGTACCAAATTTCCTGTAGATCCGAGCAATACTGTTCAAGTTATGACATGAACAGACATTGGACTGATGTACAAACACACGTACGGATGCTCGGACGGACAGATGTTTAAACAGTATACCCCTCTTTAATAATAACCACTGACATTTGACCTGTTATCTTGATTGCGGCCATCCTGTCTATTAATCTGGAAGGGAAAAGAGACAACCAATGAAATATAAATCACGGTGCAAAAACAATATACCTAACATATAACCTACTATGACTGATAGACAGATGGACACCAAAATTAGTATTTTCAAATAAACAAAGATGAACTTTTGAACGAAAAACCTAAATAAGACGATTGAACATATGCCATTTAATGTCCTTATGGTGGTGAACAGTTCCGTACCAAATTTCCTGTAGATCCGAGCAAACTGTTCAAGTTATGACATGAACAGACATTGGACTGATGTACAAACACACGTACGTATGCTCGGACGGACAGATGTTTAAACAGTATACCCCTCTTTAATAATAACCACTGACATTTGACCTGTTATCTTGATTGCGGCCATCCTGTCTATTAATCTGGAAGGGAAAAGAGACAAGCAATGAAATATAAATCACGGTGCAAAAACAATATACCTAACATATAACCTACTATGACTGATAGACAGATGGACACCAAAATTAGTATTTTCAAATAAACAAAGATTAACTTTTGAACGAAAAACCTAAACAAGACGATTGAACATATGCCATTTAATGTCCTTATGGTGGTGAACAGTTCCGTACCAAATTTCCTGTAGATCCGAGCAATACTGTTCAAGTTATGACATGAACAGACATTGGACTGATGTACAAACACACGTACGGATACTCGGACGGACAGATGTTTAAACAGTATACCCCTCTTTAATAATAACCACTGACATTTGACCAGTTCCGTACCAAATTTCCTGTAGATCCGAGCAATACTGTTCAAGTTATGACATGAACAGACATTGGACTGATGTACAAACACACGTACGGATGCTCGGACGGACAGATGTTTAAACAGTATACCCCTCTTTAATAATAACCACTGACATTTGACCTGTTATCTTGATTGCGGCCATCCTGTCTATTAATCTGGAAGGGAAAAGAGACAAGCAATGAAATATAAATCACGGTGCAAAAACAATATACCTAACATATAACCTACTATGACTGATAGACAGATGGACACCAAAATTAGTATTTTCAAATAAACAAAGATTAACTTTTGAACGAAAAACCTAAACAAGACGATTGAACATATGCCATTTAATGTCCTTATGGTGGTGAACAGTTCCGTACCAAATTTCCTGTAGATCCGAGCAATACTGTTCAAGTTATGACATGAACAGACATTGGACTGATGTACAAACACACGTACGGATGCTCGGACGGACAGATGTTTAAACAGTATACCCCTCTTTAATAATAACCACTGACATTTGACCTGTTATCTTGATTGCGGCCATCCTGTCTATTAATCTGGAAGGGAAAAGAGACAAGCAATGAAATATAAATCACGGTGCAAAAACAATATACCTAACATATAACCTACTATGACTGATAGACAGATGGACACCAAAATTAGTATTTTCAAATAAACAAAGATTAACTTTTGAACGAAAAACCTAAACAAGACGATTGAACATATGCCATTTAATGTCCTTATGGTGGTGAACAGTTCCGTACCAAATTTCCTGTAGATCCGAGCAATACTGTTCAAGTTATGACATGAACAGACATTGGACTGATGTACAAACACACGTACGGATGCTCGGACGGACAGATGTTTAAACAGTATACCCCTCTTTAATAATAACCACTGACATTTGACCTGTTATCTTGATTGCGGCCATCCTGTCTATTAATCTGGAAGGGAAAAGAGACAAGCAATGAAATATAAATCACGGTGCAAAAACAATATACCTAACATATAACCTACTATGACTGATAGACAGATGGACACCAAAATTAGTATTTTCAAATAAACAAAGATTAACTTTTGAACGAAAAACCTAAACAAGACTATTGAACATATGCCATTTAATGTCCTTATGGTGGTGAACAGTTCCGTACCAAATTTCCTGTAGATCCGAGCAATACTGTTCAAGTTATGACATGAACAGACATTGGACTGATGTACAAACACACGTACGGATGCTCGGACGGACAGATGTTTAAACAGTATACCCCTCTTTAATAATAACCACTGACATTTGACCTGTTATCTTGATTGCGGCCATCCTGTCTATTAATCTGGAAGGGAAAAGAGACAAGCAATGAAATATAAATCACGGTGCAAAAACAATATACCTAACATATAACCTACTATGACTGATAGACAGATGGACACCAAAATTAGTATTTTCAAATAAACAAAGATTAACTTTTGAACGAAAAACCTAAACAAGACGATTGAACATATGCCATTTAATGTCCTTATGGTGGTGAACAGTTCCGTACCAAATTTCCTGTAGATCCGAGCAATACTGTTCAAGTTATGACATGAACAGACATTGGACTGATGTACAAACACACGTAGGGATGCTCGGACGGACAGATGTTTAAACAGTATACCCCTCTTTAATAATAACCACTGACATTTGACCTGTTATCTTGATTGCGGCCATCCTGTCTATTAATCTGGAAGGGAAAAGAGACAAGCAATGAAATATAAATCACGGTGCAAAAACAATATACCTAACATATAACCTACTATGACTGATAGACAGATGGACACCAAAATTAGTATTTTCAAATAAACAAAGATTAACTTTTGAACGAAAAACCTAAACAAGACGATTGAACATATGCCATTTAATGTCCTTATGGTGGTGAACAGTTCCGTACCAAATTTCCTGTAGATCCGAGCAATACTGTTCAAGTTATGACATGAACAGACATTGGACTGATGTACAAACACACGTACGGATGCTCGGATGGACAGATGTTTAAACAGTATACCCCTCTTTAATAATAACCACTGACATTTGACCTGTTATCTTGATTGCGGCCATCCTGTCTATTAATCTGGAAGGGAAAAGAGACAAGCAATGAAATATAAATCACGGTGCAAAAACAATATACCTAACATATAACCTACTATGACTGATAGACAGATGGACACCAAAATTAGTATTTTCAAATAAACAAAGATTAACTTTTGAACGAAAAACCTAAACAAGACGATTGAACATATGCCATTTAATGTCCTTATGGTGGTGAACAGTTCCGTACCAAATTTCCTGTAGATCCGAGCAATACTGTTCAAGTTATGACATGAACAGACATTGGACTGATGTACAAACACACGTACGGATGCTCGGACGGACAGATGTTTAAACAGTATACCCCTCTTTAATAATAACCACTGACATTTGACCTGTTATCTTGATTGCGGCCATCCTGTCTATTAATCTGGAAGGGAAAAGAGACAACCAATGAAATATAAATCACGGTGCAAAAACAATATACCTAACATATAACCTACTATGACTGATAGACAGATGGACACCAAAATTAGTATTTTCAAATAAACAAAGATGAACTTTTGAACGAAAAACCTAAATAAGACGATTGAACATATGCCATTTAATGTCCTTATGGTGGTGAACAGTTCCGTACCAAATTTCCTGTAGATCCGAGCAAACTGTTCAAGTTATGACATGAACAGACATTGGACTGATGTACAAACACACGTACGTATGCTCGGACGGACAGATGTTTAAACAGTATACCCCTCTTTAATAATAACCACTGACATTTGACCTGTTATCTTGATTGCGGCCATCCTGTCTATTAATCTGGAAGGGAAAAGAGACAAGCAATGAAATATAAATCACGGTGCAAAAACAATATACCTAACATATAACCTACTATGACTGATAGACAGATGGACACCAAAATTAGTATTTTCAAATAAACAAAGATTAACTTTTGAACGAAAAACCTAAACAAGACGATTGAACATATGCCATTTAATGTCCTTATGGTGGTGAACAGTTCCGTACCAAATTTCCTGTAGATCCGAGCAATACTGTTCAAGTTATGACATGAACAGACATTGGACTGATGTACAAACACACGTACGGATACTCGGACGGACAGATGTTTAAACAGTATACCCCTCTTTAATAATAACCACTGACATTTGACCAGTTCCGTACCAAATTTCCTGTAGATCCGAGCAATACTGTTCAAGTTATGACATGAACAGACATTGGACTGATGTACAAACACACGTACGGATGCTCGGATGGACAGATGTTTAAACAGTATACCCCTCTTTAATAATAACCACTGACATTTGACCTGTTATCTTGATTGCGGCCATCCTGTCTATTAATCTGGAAGGGAAAAGAGACAAGCAATGAAATATAAATCACGGTGCAAAAACAATATACCTAACATATAACCTACTATGACTGATAGACAGATGGACACCAAAATTAGTATTTTCAAATAAACAAAGATTAACTTTTGAACGAAAAACCTAAACAAGACGATTGAACATATGCCATTTAATGTCCTTATGGTGGTGAACAGTTCCGTACCAAATTTCCTGTAGATCCGAGCAATACTGTTCAAGTTATGACATGAACAGACATTGGACTGATGTACAAACACACGTACGGATGCTCGGACGGACAGATGTTTAAACAGTATACCCCTCTTTAATAATAACCACTGACATTTGACCTGTTATCTTGATTGCGGCCATCCTGTCTATTAATCTGGAAGGGAAAAGAGACAAGCAATGAAATATAAATCACGGTGCAAAAACAATATACCTAACATATAACCTACTATGACTGATAGACAGATGGACACCAAAATTAGTATTTTCAAATAAACAAAGATTAACTTTTGAACGAAAAACCTAAACAAGACGATTGAACATATGCCATTTAATGTCCTTATGGTGGTGAACAGTTCCGTACCAAATTTCCTGTAGATCCGAGCAATACTGTTCAAGTTATGACATGAACAGACATTGGACTGATGTACAAACACACGTACGGATGCTCGGACGGACAGATGTTTAAACAGTATACCCCTCTTTAATAATAACCACTGACATTTGACCTGTTATCTTGATTGCGGCCATCCTGTCTATTAATCTGGAAGGGAAAAGAGACAAGCAATGAAATATAAATCACGGTGCAAAAACAATATACCTAACATATAACCTACTATGACTGATAGACAGATGGACACCAAAATTAGTATTTTCAAATAAACAAAGATTAACTTTTGAACGAAAAACCTAAACAAGACTATTGAACATATGCCATTTAATGTCCTTATGGTGGTGAACAGTTCCGTACCAAATTTCCTGTAGATCCGAGCAATACTGTTCAAGTTATGACATGAACAGACATTGGACTGATGTACAAACACACGTACGGATGCTCGGACGGACAGATGTTTAAACAGTATACCCCTCTTTAATAATAACCACTGACATTTGACCTGTTATCTTGATTGCGGCCATCCTGTCTATTAATCTGGAAGGGAAAAGAGACAAGCAATGAAATATAAATCACGGTGCAAAAACAATATACCTAACATATAACCTACTATGACTGATAGACAGATGGACACCAAAATTAGTATTTTCAAATAAACAAAGATTAACTTTTGAACGAAAAACCTAAACAAGACGATTGAACATATGCCATTTAATGTCCTTATGGTGGTGAACAGTTCCGTACCAAATTTCCTGTAGATCCGAGCAATACTGTTCAAGTTATGACATGAACAGACATTGGACTGATGTACAAACACACGTACGGATGCTCGGACGGACAGATGTTTAAACAGTATACCCCTCTTTAATAATAACCACTGACATTTGACCTGTTATCTTGATTGCGGCCATCCTGTCTATTAATCTGGAAGGGAAAAGAGACAAGCAATGAAATATAAATCACGGTGCAAAAACAATATACCTAACATATAACCTACTATGACTGATAGACAGATGGACACCAAAATTAGTATTTTCAAATAAACAAAGATTAACTTTTGAACGAAAAACCTAAACAAGACGATTGAACATATGCCATTTAATGTCCTTATGGTGGTGAACAGTTCCGTACCAAATTTCCTGTAGATCCGAGCAATACTGTTCAAGTTATGACATGAACAGACATTGGACTGATGTACAAACACACGTACGGATGCTCGGACGGACAGATGTTTAAACAGTATACCCCTCTTTAATAATAACCACTGACATTTGACCTGTTATCTTGATTGCGGCCATCCTGTCTATTAATCTGGAAGGGAAAAGAGACAAGCAATGAAATATAAATCACGGTGCAAAAACAATATACCTAACATATAACCTACTATGACTGATAGACAGATGGACACCAAAATTAGTATTTTCAAATAAACAAAAATTAACTTTTGAACGAAAAACCTAAACAAGACGATTGAACATATGCCATTTAATGTCCTTATGGTGGTGAACAGTTCCGTACCAAATTTCCTGTAGATCCGAGCAATACTGTTCAAGTTATGACATGAACAGACATTGGACTGATGTACAAACACACGTACGGATGCTCGGACGGACAGATGTTTAAACAGTATACCCCTCTTTAATAATAACCACTGACATTTGACCTGTTATCTTGATTGCGGCCATCCTATCTATTAATCTGGAAGGGAAAAGAGACAACCAATGAAATATAAATCACGGTGCAAAAACAATATACCTAACATATAACCTACTATGACTGATAGACAGATGGACACCAAAATTAGTATTTTCAAATAAACAAAGATTAACTTTTGAACGAAAAACCTAAACAAGACGATTGAACATATGCCATTTAATGTCCTTATGGTGGTGAACAGTTCCGTACCAAATTTCCTGTAGATCCGAGCAATACTGTTCAAGTTATGACATGAACAGACATTGGACTGATGTACAAACACACGTACGGATGCTCGGACGGACAGATGTTTAAACAGTATACCCCTCTTTAATAATAACCACTGACATTTGACCTGTTATCTTGATTGCGGCCATCCTGTCTATTAATCTGGAAGGGAAAAGAGACAAGCAATGAAATATAAATCACGGTGCAAAAACAATATACCTAACATATAACCTACTATGACTGATAGACAGATGGACACCAAAATTAGTATTTTCAAATAAACAAAGATTAACTTTTGAACGAAAAACCTAAACAAGACGATTGAACATATGCCATTTAATGTCCTTATGGTGGTGAACAGTTCCGTACCAAATTTCCTGTAGATCCGAGCAATACTGTTCAAGTTATGACATGAACAGACATTGGACTGATGTACAAACACATGTACGGATGCTCGGACGGACAGATGTTTAAACAGTATACCCCTCTTTAATAATAACCACTGACATTTGACCTGTTATCTTGATTGCGGCCATCCTGTCTATTAATCTGGAAGGGAAAAGAGACAAGCAATGAAATATAAATCACGGTGCAAAAACAATATACCTAACATATAACCTACTATGACTGATAGACAGATGGACACCAAAATTAGTATTTTCAAATAAACAAAGATTAACTTTTGAACGAAAAACCTAAACAAGACGATTGAACATATGCCATTTAATGTCCTTATGGTGGTGAACAGTTCCGTACCAAATTTCCTGTAGATCCGAGCAATACTGTTCAAGTTATGACATGAACAGACATTGGACTGATGTACAAACACACGTACGGATGCTCGGACGGACAGATGTTTAAACAGTATACCCCTCTTTAATAATAACCACTGACATTTGACCTGTTATCTTGATTGCGGCCATCCTGTCTATTAATCTGGAAGGGAAAAGAGACAAGCAATGAAATATAAATCACGGTGCAAAAACAATATACCTAACATATAACCTACTATGACTGATAGACAGATGGACACCAAAATTAGTATTTTCAAATAAACAAAGATTAACTTTTGAACGAAAAACCTAAACAAGACTATTGAACATATGCCATTTAATGTCCTTATGGTGGTGAACAGTTCCGTACCAAATTTCCTGTAGATCCGAGCAATACTGTTCAAGTTATGACATGAACAGACATTGGACTGATGTACAAACACACGTACGGATGCTCGGACGGACAGATGTTTAAACAGTATACCCCTCTTTAATAATAACCACTGACATTTGACCTGTTATCTTGATTGCGGCCATCCTGTCTATTAATCTGGAAGGGAAAAGAGACAAGCAATGAAATATAAATCACGGTGCAAAAACAATATACCTAACATATAACCTACTATGACTGATAGACAGATGGACACCAAAATTAGTATTTTCAAATAAACAAAGATTAACTTTTGAACGAAAAACCTAAACAAGACGATTGAACATATGCCATTTAATGTCCTTATGGTGGTGAACAGTTCCGTACCAAATTTCCTGTAGATCCGAGCAATACTGTTCAAGTTATGACATGAACAGACATTGGACTGATGTACAAACACACGTACGGATGCTCGGACGGACAGATGTTTAAACAGTATACCCCTCTTTAATAATAACCACTGACATTTGACCTGTTATCTTGATTGCGGCCATCCTGTCTATTAATCTGGAAGGGAAAAGAGACAAGCAATGAAATATAAATCACGGTGCAAAAACAATATACCTAACATATAACCTACTATGACTGATAGACAGATGGACACCAAAATTAGTATTTTCAAATAAACAAAGATTAACTTTTGAACGAAAAACCTAAACAAGACGATTGAACATATGCCATTTAATGTCCTTATGGTGGTGAACAGTTCCGTACCAAATTTCCTGTAGATCCGAGCAATACTGTTCAAGTTATGACATGAACAGACATTGGACTGATGTACAAACACACGTACGGATGCTCGGATGGACAGATGTTTAAACAGTATACCCCTCTTTAATAATAACCACTGACATTTGACCTGTTATCTTGATTGCGGCCATCCTGTCTATTAATCTGGAAGGGAAAAGAGACAACCAATGAAATATAAATCACGGTGCAAAAACAATATACCTAACATATAACCTACTATGACTGATAGACAGATGGACACCAAAATTAGTATTTTCAAATAAACAAAGATTAACTTTTGAACGAAAAACCTAAACAAGACGATTGAACATATGCCATTTAATGTCCTTATGGTGGTGAACAGTTCCGTACCAAATTTCCTGTAGATCCGAGCAATACTGTTCAAGTTATGACATGAACAGACATTGGACTGATGTACAAACACACGTACGGATGCTCGGACGGACAGATGTTTAAACAGTATACCCCTCTTTAATAATAACCACTGACATTTGACCTGTTATCTTGATTGCGGCCATCCTGTCTATTAATCTGGAAGGGAAAAGAGACAAGCAATGAAATATAAATCACGGTGCAAAAACAATATACCTAACATATAACCTACTATGACTGATAGACAGATGGACACCAAAATTAGTATTTTCAAATAAACAAAGATTAACTTTTGAACGAAAAACCTAAACAAGACGATTGAACATATGCCATTTAATGTCCTTATGGTGGTGAACAGTTCCGTACCAAATTTCCTGTAGATCCGAGCAATACTGTTCAAGTTATGACATGAACAGACATTGGACTGATGTACAAACACACGTACGGATGCTCGGATGGACAGATGTTTAAACAGTATACCCCTCTTTAATAATAACCACTGACATTTGACCTGTTATCTTGATTGCGGCCATCCTGTCTATTAATCTGGAAGGGAAAAGAGACAAGCAATGAAATATAAATCACGGTGCAAAAACAATATACCTAACATATAACCTACTATGACTGATAGACAGATGGACACCAAAATTAGTATTTTCAAATAAACAAAGATTAACTTTTGAACGAAAAACCTAAACAAGACGATTGAACATATGCCATTTAATGTCCTTATGGTGGTGAACAGTTCCGTACCAAATTTCCTGTAGATCCGAGCAATACTGTTCAAGTTATGACATGAACAGACATTGGACTGATGTACAAACACACGTACGGATGCTCGGACGGACAGATGTTTAAACAGTATACCCCTCTTTAATAATAACCACTGACATTTGACCTGTTATCTTGATTGCGGCCATCCTGTCTATTAATCTGGAAGGGAAAAGAGACAACCAATGAAATATAAATCACGGTGCAAAAACAATATACCTAACATATAACCTACTATGACTGATAGACAGATGGACACCAAAATTAGTATTTTCAAATAAACAAAGATGAACTTTTGAACGAAAAACCTAAATAAGACGATTGAACATATGCCATTTAATGTCCTTATGGTGGTGAACAGTTCCGTACCAAATTTCCTGTAGATCCGAGCAAACTGTTCAAGTTATGACATGAACAGACATTGGACTGATGTACAAACACACGTACGTATGCTCGGACGGACAGATGTTTAAACAGTATACCCCTCTTTAATAATAACCACTGACATTTGACCTGTTATCTTGATTGCGGCCATCCTGTCTATTAATCTGGAAGGGAAAAGAGACAAGCAATGAAATATAAATCACGGTGCAAAAACAATATACCTAACATATAACCTACTATGACTGATAGACAGATGGACACCAAAATTAGTATTTTCAAATAAACAAAGATTAACTTTTGAACGAAAAACCTAAACAAGACGATTGAACATATGCCATTTAATGTCCTTATGGTGGTGAACAGTTCCGTACCAAATTTCCTGTAGATCCGAGCAATACTGTTCAAGTTATGACATGAACAGACATTGGACTGATGTACAAACACACGTACGGATACTCGGACGGACAGATGTTTAAACAGTATACCCCTCTTTAATAATAACCACTGACATTTGACCAGTTCCGTACCAAATTTCCTGTAGATCCGAGCAATACTGTTCAAGTTATGACATGAACAGACATTGGACTGATGTACAAACACACGTACGGATGCTCGGATGGACAGATGTTTAAACAGTATACCCCTCTTTAATAATAACCACTGACATTTGACCTGTTATCTTGATTGCGGCCATCCTGTCTATTAATCTGGAAGGGAAAAGAGACAAGCAATGAAATATAAATCACGGTGCAAAAACAATATACCTAACATATAACCTACTATGACTGATAGACAGATGGACACCAAAATTAGTATTTTCAAATAAACAAAGATTAACTTTTGAACGAAAAACCTAAACAAGACGATTGAACATATGCCATTTAATGTCCTTATGGTGGTGAACAGTTCCGTACCAAATTTCCTGTAGATCCGAGCAATACTGTTCAAGTTATGACATGAACAGACATTGGACTGATGTACAAACACACGTACGGATGCTCGGACGGACAGATGTTTAAACAGTATACCCCTCTTTAATAATAACCACTGACATTTGACCTGTTATCTTGATTGCGGCCATCCTGTCTATTAATCTGGAAGGGAAAAGAGACAAGCAATGAAATATAAATCACGGTGCAAAAACAATATACCTAACATATAACCTACTATGACTGATAGACAGATGGACACCAAAATTAGTATTTTCAAATAAACAAAGATTAACTTTTGAACGAAAAACCTAAACAAGACGATTGAACATATGCCATTTAATGTCCTTATGGTGGTGAACAGTTCCGTACCAAATTTCCTGTAGATCCGAGCAATACTGTTCAAGTTATGACATGAACAGACATTGGACTGATGTACAAACACACGTACGGATGCTCGGACGGACAGATGTTTAAACAGTATACCCCTCTTTAATAATAACCACTGACATTTGACCTGTTATCTTGATTGCGGCCATCCTGTCTATTAATCTGGAAGGGAAAAGAGACAAGCAATGAAATATAAATCACGGTGCAAAAACAATATACCTAACATATAACCTACTATGACTGATAGACAGATGGACACCAAAATTAGTATTTTCAAATAAACAAAGATTAACTTTTGAACGAAAAACCTAAACAAGACTATTGAACATATGCCATTTAATGTCCTTATGGTGGTGAACAGTTCCGTACCAAATTTCCTGTAGATCCGAGCAATACTGTTCAAGTTATGACATGAACAGACATTGGACTGATGTACAAACACACGTACGGATGCTCGGACGGACAGATGTTTAAACAGTATACCCCTCTTTAATAATAACCACTGACATTTGACCTGTTATCTTGATTGCGGCCATCCTGTCTATTAATCTGGAAGGGAAAAGAGACAAGCAATGAAATATAAATCACGGTGCAAAAACAATATACCTAACATATAACCTACTATGACTGATAGACAGATGGACACCAAAATTAGTATTTTCAAATAAACAAAGATTAACTTTTGAACGAAAAACCTAAACAAGACGATTGAACATATGCCATTTAATGTCCTTATGGTGGTGAACAGTTCCGTACCAAATTTCCTGTAGATCCGAGCAATACTGTTCAAGTTATGACATGAACAGACATTGGACTGATGTACAAACACACGTACGGATGCTCGGACGGACAGATGTTTAAACAGTATACCCCTCTTTAATAATAACCACTGACATTTGACCTGTTATCTTGATTGCGGCCATCCTGTCTATTAATCTGGAAGGGAAAAGAGACAAGCAATGAAATATAAATCACGGTGCAAAAACAATATACCTAACATATAACCTACTATGACTGATAGACAGATGGACACCAAAATTAGTATTTTCAAATAAACAAAGATTAACTTTTGAACGAAAAACCTAAACAAGACGATTGAACATATGCCATTTAATGTCCTTATGGTGGTGAACAGTTCCGTACCAAATTTCCTGTAGATCCGAGCAATACTGTTCAAGTTATGACATGAACAGACATTGGACTGATGTACAAACACACGTACGGATGCTCGGACGGACAGATGTTTAAACAGTATACCCCTCTTTAATAATAACCACTGACATTTGACCTGTTATCTTGATTGCGGCCATCCTGTCTATTAATCTGGAAGGGAAAAGAGACAAGCAATGAAATATAAATCACGGTGCAAAAACAATATACCTAACATATAACCTACTATGACTGATAGACAGATGGACACCAAAATTAGTATTTTCAAATAAACAAAAATTAACTTTTGAACGAAAAACCTAAACAAGACGATTGAACATATGCCATTTAATGTCCTTATGGTGGTGAACAGTTCCGTACCAAATTTCCTGTAGATCCGAGCAATACTGTTCAAGTTATGACATGAACAGACATTGGACTGATGTACAAACACACGTACGGATGCTCGGACGGACAGATGTTTAAACAGTATACCCCTCTTTAATAATAACCACTGACATTTGACCTGTTATCTTGATTGCGGCCATCCTGTCTATTAATCTGGAAGGGAAAAGAGACAACCAATGAAATATAAATCACGGTGCAAAAACAATATACCTAACATATAACCTACTATGACTGATAGACAGATGGACACCAAAATTAGTATTTTCAAATAAACAAAGATTAACTTTTGAACGAAAAACCTAAACAAGACGATTGAACATATGCCATTTAATGTCCTTATGGTGGTGAACAGTTCCGTACCAAATTTCCTGTAGATCCGAGCAATACTGTTCAAGTTATGACATGAACAGACATTGGACTGATGTACAAACACACGTACGGATGCTCGGACGGACAGATGTTTAAACAGTATACCCCTCTTTAATAATAACCACTGACATTTGACCTGTTATCTTGATTGCGGCCATCCTGTCTATTAATCTGGAAGGGAAAAGAGACAAGCAATGAAATATAAATCACGGTGCAAAAACAATATACCTAACATATAACCTACTATGACTGATAGACAGATGGACACCAAAATTAGTATTTTCAAATAAACAAAGATTAACTTTTGAACGAAAAACCTAAACAAGACGATTGAACATATGCCATTTAATGTCCTTATGGTGGTGAACAGTTCCGTACCAAATTTCCTGTAGATCCGAGCAATACTGTTCAAGTTATGACATGAACAGACATTGGACTGATGTACAAACACATGTACGGATGCTCGGACGGACAGATGTTTAAACAGTATACCCCTCTTTAATAATAACCACTGACATTTGACCTGTTATCTTGATTGCGGCCATCCTGTCTATTAATCTGGAAGGGAAAAGAGACAAGCAATGAAATATAAATCACGGTGCAAAAACAATATACCTAACATATAACCTACTATGACTGATAGACAGATGGACACCAAAATTAGTATTTTCAAATAAACAAAGATTAACTTTTGAACGAAAAACCTAAACAAGACGATTGAACATATGCCATTTAATGTCCTTATGGTGGTGAACAGTTCCGTACCAAATTTCCTGTAGATCCGAGCAATACTGTTCAAGTTATGACATGAACAGACATTGGACTGATGTACAAACACACGTACGGATGCTCGGACGGACAGATGTTTAAACAGTATACCCCTCTTTAATAATAACCACTGACATTTGACCTGTTATCTTGATTGCGGCCATCCTGTCTATTAATCTGGAAGGGAAAAGAGACAAGCAATGAAATATAAATCACGGTGCAAAAACAATATACCTAACATATAACCTACTATGACTGATAGACAGATGGACACCAAAATTAGTATTTTCAAATAAACAAAGATTAACTTTTGAACGAAAAACCTAAACAAGACTATTGAACATATGCCATTTAATGTCCTTATGGTGGTGAACAGTTCCGTACCAAATTTCCTGTAGATCCGAGCAATACTGTTCAAGTTATGACATGAACAGACATTGGACTGATGTACAAACACACGTACGGATGCTCGGACGGACAGATGTTTAAACAGTATACCCCTCTTTAATAATAACCACTGACATTTGACCTGTTATCTTGATTGCGGCCATCCTGTCTATTAATCTGGAAGGGAAAAGAGACAAGCAATGAAATATAAATCACGGTGCAAAAACAATATACCTAACATATAACCTACTATGACTGATAGACAGATGGACACCAAAATTAGTATTTTCAAATAAACAAAGATTAACTTTTGAACGAAAAACCTAAACAAGACGATTGAACATATGCCATTTAATGTCCTTATGGTGGTGAACAGTTCCGTACCAAATTTCCTGTAGATCCGAGCAATACTGTTCAAGTTATGACATGAACAGACATTGGACTGATGTACAAACACACGTACGGATGCTCGGACGGACAGATGTTTAAACAGTATACCCCTCTTTAATAATAACCACTGACATTTGACCTGTTATCTTGATTGCGGCCATCCTGTCTATTAATCTGGAAGGGAAAAGAGACAAGCAATGAAATATAAATCACGGTGCAAAAACAATATACCTAACATATAACCTACTATGACTGATAGACAGATGGACACCAAAATTAGTATTTTCAAATAAACAAAGATTAACTTTTGAACGAAAAACCTAAACAAGACGATTGAACATATGCCATTTAATGTCCTTATGGTGGTGAACAGTTCCGTACCAAATTTCCTGTAGATCCGAGCAATACTGTTCAAGTTATGACATGAACAGACATTGGACTGATGTACAAACACACGTACGGATGCTCGGATGGACAGATGTTTAAACAGTATACCCCTCTTTAATAATAACCACTGACATTTGACCTGTTATCTTGATTGCGGCCATCCTGTCTATTAATCTGGAAGGGAAAAGAGACAACCAATGAAATATAAATCACGGTGCAAAAACAATATACCTAACATATAACCTACTATGACTGATAGACAGATGGACACCAAAATTAGTATTTTCAAATAAACAAAGATTAACTTTTGAACGAAAAACCTAAACAAGACGATTGAACATATGCCATTTAATGTCCTTATGGTGGTGAACAGTTCCGTACCAAATTTCCTGTAGATCCGAGCAATACTGTTCAAGTTATGACATGAACAGACATTGGACTGATGTACAAACACACGTACGGATGCTCGGACGGACAGATGTTTAAACAGTATACCCCTCTTTAATAATAACCACTGACATTTGACCTGTTATCTTGATTGCGGCCATCCTGTCTATTAATCTGGAAGGGAAAAGAGACAAGCAATGAAATATAAATCACGGTGCAAAAACAATATACCTAACATATAACCTACTATGACTGATAGACAGATGGACACCAAAATTAGTATTTTCAAATAAACAAAGATTAACTTTTGAACGAAAAACCTAAACAAGACGATTGAACATATGCCATTTAATGTCCTTATGGTGGTGAACAGTTCCGTACCAAATTTCCTGTAGATCCGAGCAATACTGTTCAAGTTATGACATGAACAGACATTGGACTGATGTACAAACACATGTACGGATGCTCGGACGGACAGATGTTTAAACAGTATACCCCTCTTTAATAATAACCACTGACATTTGACCTGTTATCTTGATTGCGGCCATCCTGTCTATTAATCTGGAAGGGAAAAGAGACAAGCAATGAAATATAAATCACGGTGCAAAAACAATATACCTAACATATAACCTACTATGACTGATAGACAGATGGACACCAAAATTAGTATTTTCAAATAAACAAAGATTAACTTTTGAACGAAAAACCTAAACAAGACGATTGAACATATGCCATTTAATGTCCTTATGGTGGTGAACAGTTCCGTACCAAATTTCCTGTAGATCCGAGCAATACTGTTCAAGTTATGACATGAACAGACATTGGACTGATGTACAAACACACGTACGGATGCTCGGACGGACGGATGTTTAAACAGTATACCCCTCTTTAATAATAACCACTGACATTTGACCTGTTATCTTGATTGCGGCCATCCTGTCTATTAATCTGGAAGGGAAAAGAGACAAGCAATGAAATATAAATCACGGTGCAAAAACAATATACCTAACATATAACCTACTATGACTGATAGACAGATGGACACCAAAATTAGTATTTTCAAATAAACAAAGATTAACTTTTGAACGAAAAACCTAAACAAGACGATTGAACATATGCCATTTAATGTCCTTATGGTGGTGAACAGTTCCGTACCAAATTTCCTGTAGATCCGAACAATACTGTTCAAGTTATGACATGAACAGACATTGGACTGATGTACAAACACACGTACGGATGCTCGGACGGACGGATGTTTAAACAGTATACCCCTCTTTAATAATAACCACTGACATTTGACCTGTTATCTTGATTGCGGCCATCCTGTCTATTAATCTGGAAGGGAAAAGAGACAAGCAATGAAATATAAATCACGGTGCAAAAACAATATACCTAACATATAACCTACTATGACTGATAGACAGATGGACACCAAAATTAGTATTTTCAAATAAACAAAGATTAACTTTTGAACGAAAAACCTAAACAAGACGATTGAACATATGCCATTTAATGTCCTTATGGTGGTGAACAGTTCCGTACCAAATTTCCTGTAGATCCGAACAATACTGTTCAAGTTATGACATGAACAGACATTGGACTGATGTACAAACACACGTACGGATGCTCGGACGGACGGATGTTTAAACAGTATACCCCTCTTTAATAATAACCACTGACATTTGACCTGTTATCTTGATTGCGGCCATCCTGTCTATTAATCTGGAAGGGAAAAGAGACAAGCAATGAAATATAAATCACGGTGCAAAAACAATATACCTAACATATAACCTACTATGACTGATAGACAGATGGACACCAAAATTAGTATTTTCAAATAAACAAAGATTAACTTTTGAACGAAAAACCTAAACAAGACGATTGAACATATGCCATTTAATGTCCTTATGGTGGTGAACAGTTCCGTACCAAATTTCCTGTAGATCCGAGCAATACTGTTCAAGTTATGACATGAACAGACATTGGACTGATGTACAAACACACGTACGGATGCTCGGACGGACAGATGTTTAAACAGTATACCCCTCTTTAATAATAACCACTGACATTTGACCTGTTATCTTGATTGCGGCCATCCTGTCTATTAATCTGGAAGGGAAAAGAGACAAGCAATGAAATATAAATCACGGTGCAAAAACAATATACCTAACATATAACCTACTATGACTGATAGACAGATGGACACCAAAATTAGTATTTTCAAATAAACAAAGATTAACTTTTGAACGAAAAACCTAAACAAGACGATTGAACATATGCCATTTAATGTCATTATGGTGGTGAACAGTTCCGTACCAAATTTCCTGTAGATCCGAACAATACTGTTCAAGTTATGACATGAACAGACATTGGACTAATGTACAAACACACGTACGGATGCTCGGACGGACAGATGTTTAAACATTATACCCCTCTTTAATAATAACCACTGACATTTGACCTGTTATCTTGATTGCGGCCATCCTGTCTATTAATCTGGAAGGGAAAAGAGACAAGCAATGAAATATAAATCACGGTGCAAAAACAATATACCTAACATATAACCTACTATGACTGATAGACAGATGGACACCAAAATTAGTATTTTCAAATAAACAAAGATTAACTTTTGAACGAAAAACCTAAACAAGACGATTGAACATATGCCATTTAATGTCCTTATGGTGGTGAACAGTTCCGTACCAAATTTCCTGTAGATCCGAGCAATACTGTTCAAGTTATGACATGAACAGACATTGGACTGATGTACAAACACACGTACGGATGCTCGGACGGACAGATGTTTAAACAGTATACCCCTCTTTAATAATAACCACTGACATTTGACCTGTTATCTTGATTGCGGCCATCCTGTCTATTAATCTGGAAGGGAAAAGAGACAAGCAATGAAATATAAATCACGGTGCAAAAACAATATACCTAACATATAACCTACTATGACTGATAGACAGATGGACACCAAAATTAGTATTTTCAAATAAACAAAGATTAACTTTTGAACGAAAAACCTAAACAAGACGATTGAATATATGCCATTTAATGTCCTTATGGTGGTGAACAGTTCCGTACCAAATTTCCTGTAGATCCGAGCAATACTGTTCAAGTTATGACATGAACAGACATTGGACTGATGTACAAACACACGTACGGATGCTCGGACGGACAGATGTTTAAACAGTATACCCCTCTTTAATAATAACCACTGACATTTGACCTGTTATCTTGATTGCGGCCATCCTGTCTATTAATCTGGAAGGGAAAAGAGACAAGCAATGAAATATAAATCAAGGTGCAAAAACAATATACCTAACATATAACCTACTATGACTGATAGACAGATGGACACCAAAATTAGTATTTTCAAATAAACAAAGATTAACTTTTGAACGAAAAACCTAAACAAGACGATTGAACATATGCCATTTAATGTCCTTATGGTGGTGAACAGTTCCGTACCAAATTTCCTGTAGATCCGAGCAATACTGTTCAAGTTATGACATGAACAGACATTGGACTGATGTACAAACACACGTACGGATGCTCGGACGGACAGATGTTTAAACAGTATACCCCTCTTTAATAATAACCACTGACATTTGACCTGTTATCTTGATTGCGGCCATCCTGTCTATTAATCTGGAAGGGAAAAGAGACAAGCAATGAAATATAAATCACGGTGCAAAAACAATATACCTAACATATAACCTACTATGACTGATAGACAGATGGACACCAAAATTAGTATTTTCAAATAAACAAAGATTAACTTTTGAACGAAAAACCTAAACAAGACGATTGAATATATGCCATTTAATGTCCTTATGGTGGTGAACAGTTCCGTACCAAATTTCCTGTAGATCCGAGCAATACTGTTCAAGTTATGACATGAACAGACATTGGACTGATGTACAAACACACGTACGGATGCTCGGACGGACAGATGTTTAAACAGTATACCCCTCTTTAATAATAACCACTGACATTTGACCTGTTATCTTGATTGCGGCCATCCTGTCTATTAATCTGGAAGGGAAAAGAGACAAGCAATGAAATATAAATCAAGGTGCAAAAACAATATACCTAACATATAACCTACTATGACTGATAGACAGATGGACACCAAAATTAGTATTTTCAAATAAACAAAGATTAACTTTTGAACGAAAAACCTAAACAAGACGATTGAACATATGCCATTTAATGTCCTTATGGTGGTGAACAGTTCCGTACCAAATTTCCTGTAGATCCGAGCAATACTGTTCAAGTTATGACATGAACAGACATTGGACTGATGTACAAACACACGTACGGATGCTCGGACGGACAGATGTTTAAACAGTATACCCCTCTTTAATAATAACCACTGACATTTGACCTGTTATCTTGATTGCGGCCATCCTGTCTATTAATCTGGAAGGGAAAAGAGACAAGCAATGAAATATAAATCACGGTGCAAAAACAATATACCTAACATATAACCTACTATGACTGATAGACAGATGGACACCAAAATTAGTATTTTCAAATAAACAAAGATTAACTTTTGAACGAAAAACCTAAACAAGACGATTGAACATATGCCATTTAATGTCCTTATGGTGGTGAACAGTTCCGTACCAAATTTCCTGTAGATCCGAGCAATACTGTTCAAGTTATGACATGAACAAACATTGGACTGATGTACAAACACACGTACGGATGCTCGGACGGACAGATGTTTAAACAGTATACCCCTCTTTAATAATAACCACTGACATTTGACCTGTTATCTTGATTGCGGCCATCCTGTCTATTAATCTGGAAGGGAAAAGAGACAAGCAATGAAATATAAATCACGGTGCAAAAACAATATAACTAACATATAACCTACTATGACTGATAGACAGATGGACACCAAAATTAGTATTTTCAAATAAACAAAGATTAACTTTTGAACGAAAAACCTAAACAAGACGATTGAACATATGCCATTTAATGTCCTTATGGTGGTGAACAGTTCCGTACCAAATTTCCTGTAGATCCGAGCAATACTGTTCAAGTTATGACATGAACAGACATTGGACTGATGTACAAACACACGTACGGATGCTCGGACGGACAGATGTTTAAACAGTATACCCCTCTTTAATAATAACCACTGACATTTGACCTGTTATCTTGATTGCGGCCATCCTGTCTATTAATCTGGAAGGGAAAAGAGACAAGCAATGAAATAAAAATCACGGTGCAAAAACAATATACCTAACATATAACCTACTATGACTGATAGACAGATGGACACCAAAATTAGTATTTTCAAATAAACAAAGATTAACTTTTGAACGAAAAACCTAAACAAGACGATTGAACATATGCCATTTAATGTCCTTATGGTGGTGAACAGTTCCGTACCAAATTTCCTGTAGATCCGAGCAATACTGTTCAAGTTATGACATGAACAGACATTGGACTGATGTACAAACACACGTACGGATGCTCGGACGGACAGATGTTTAAACAGTATACCCCTCTTTAATAATAACCACTGACATTTGACCTGTTATCTTGATTGCGGCCATCCTGTCTATTAATCTGGAAGGGAAAAGAGACAAGCAATGAAATATAAATCACGGTGCAAAAACAATATACCTAACATATAACCTACTATGACTGATAGACAGATGGACACCAAAATTAGTATTTTCAAATAAACAAAGATTAACTTTTGAACGAAAAACCTAAACAAGACGATTGAACATATGCCATTTAATGTCCTTATGGTGGTGAACAGTTCCGTACCAAATTTCCTGTAGATCCGAGCAATACTGTTCAAGTTATGACATGAACAGACATTGGACTGATGTACAAACACACGTACGGATGCTCGGACGGACAGATGTTTAAACAGTATACCCCTCTTTAATAATAACCACTGACATTTGACCTGTTATCTTGATTGCGGCCATCCTGTCTATTAATCTGGAAGGGAAAAGAGACAAGCAATGAAATATAAATCACGGTGCAAAAACAATATACCTAACATATAACCTACTATGACTGATAGACAGATGGACACCAAAATTAGTATTTTCAAATAAACAAAGATTAACTTTTGAACGAAAAACCTAAACAAGACGATTGAACATATGCCATTTAATGTCCTTATGGTGGTGAACAGTTCCGTATCAAATTTCCTGTAGATCCGAGCAATACTGTTCAAGTTATGACATGTACAGACATTGGACTGATGTACAAACACACGTACGGATGCTCGGACGGACAGATGTTTAAACAGTATACCCCTCTTTAATAATAACCACTGACATTTGACCTGTTATCTTGATTGCGGCCATCCTGTCTATTAATCTGGAAGGGAAAAGAGACAAGCAATGAAATATAAATCACGGTGCAAAAACAATATACCTAACATATAACCTACTATGACTGATAGACAGATGGACACCAAAATTAGTATTTTCAAATAAACAAAGATTAACTTTTGAACGAAAAACCTAAACAAGACGATTGAACATATGCCATTTAATGTCCTTATGGTGGTGAACAGTTCCGTACCAAATTTCCTGTAGATCCGAGCAATACTGTTCAAGTTATGACATGAACAGACATTGGACTGATGTACAAACACACGTACGGATGCTCGGACGGACAGATGTTTAAACAGTATACCCCTCTTTAATAATAACCACTGACATTTGACCTGTTATCTTGATTGCGGCCATCCTGTCTATTAATCTGGAAGGGAAAAGAGACAAGCAATGAAATATAAATCACGGTGCAAAAACAATATACCTAACATATAACCTACTATGACTGATAGACAGATGGACACCAAAATTAGTATTTTCAAATAAACAAAGATTAACTTTTGAACGAAAAACCTAAACAAGACGATTGAATATATGCCATTTAATGTCCTTATGGTGGTGAACAGTTCCGTACCAAATTTCCTGTAGATCCGAGCAATACTGTTCAAGTTATGACATGAACAGACATTGGACTGATGTACAAACACACGTACGGATGCTCGGACGGACAGATGTTTAAACAGTATACCCCTCTTTAATAATAACCACTGACATTTGACCTGTTATCTTGATTGCGGCCATCCTGTCTATTAATCTGGAAGGGAAAAGAGACAAGCAATGAAATATAAATCAAGGTGCAAAAACAATATACCTAACATATAACCTACTATGACTGATAGACAGATGGACACCAAAATTAGTATTTTCAAATAAACAAAGATTAACTTTTGAACGAAAAACCTAAACAAGACGATTGAACATATGCCATTTAATGTCCTTATGGTGGTGAACAGTTCCGTACCAAATTTCCTGTAGATCCGAGCAATACTGTTCAAGTTATGACATGAACAGACATTGGACTGATGTACAAACACACGTACGGATGCTCGGACGGACAGATGTTTAAACAGTATACCCCTCTTTAATAATAACCACTGACATTTGACCTGTTATCTTGATTGCGGCCATCCTGTCTATTAATCTGGAAGGGAAAAGAGACAAGCAATGAAATATAAATCACGGTGCAAAAACAATATACCTAACATATAACCTACTATGACTGATAGACAGATGGACACCAAAATTAGTATTTTCAAATAAACAAAGATTAACTTTTGAACGAAAAACCTAAACAAGACGATTGAACATATGCCATTTAATGTCCTTATGGTGGTGAACAGTTCCGTACCAAATTTCCTGTAGATCCGAGCAATACTGTTCAAGTTATGACATGAACAGACATTGGACTGATGTACAAACACACGTACGGATGCTCGGACGGACAGATGTTTAAACAGTATACCCCTCTTTAATAATAACCACTGACATTTGACCTGTTATCTTGATTGCGGCCATCCTGTCTATTAATCTGGAAGGGAAAAGAGACAAGCAATGAAATATAAATCACGGTGCAAAAACAATATACCTAACATATAACCTACTATGACTGATAGACAGATGGACACCAAAATTAGTATTTTCAAATAAACAAAGATTAACTTTTGAACGAAAAACCTAAACAAGACGATTGAACATATGCCATTTAATGTCCTTATGGTGGTGAACAGTTCCGTACCAAATTTCCTGTAGATCCGAGCAATACTGTTCAAGTTATGACATGAACAGACATTGGACTGATGTACAAACACACGTACGGATGCTCGGACGGACAGATGTTTAAACAGTATACCCCTCTTTAATAATAACCACTGACATTTGACCTGTTATCTTGATTGCGGCCATCCTGTCTATTAATCTGGAAGGGAAAAGAGACAAGCAATGAAATAAAAATCACGGTGCAAAAACAATATACCTAACATATAACCTACTATGACTGATAGACAGATGGACACCAAAATTAGTATTTTCAAATAAACAAAGATTAACTTTTGAACGAAAAACCTAAACAAGACGATTGAACATATGCCATTTAATGTCCTTATGGTGGTGAACAGTTCCGTACCAAATTTCCTGTAGATCCGAGCAATACTGTTCAAGTTATGACATGAACAGACATTGGACTGATGTACAAACACACGTACGGATGCTCGGACGGACAGATGTTTAAACAGTATACCCCTCTTTAATAATAACCACTGACATTTGACCTGTTATCTTGATTGCGGCCATCCTGTCTATTAATCTGGAAGGGAAAAGAGACAAGCAATGAAATATAAATCACGGTGCAAAAACAATATACCTAACATATAACCTACTATGACTGATAGACAGATGGACACCAAAATTAGTATTTTCAAATAAACAAAGATTAACTTTTGAACGAAAAACCTAAACAAGACGATTGAACATATGCCATTTAATGTCCTTATGGTGGTGAACAGTTCCGTACCAAATTTCCTGTAGATCCGAGCAATACTGTTCAAGTTATGACATGAACAGACATTGGACTGATGTACAAACACACGTACGGATGCTCGGACGGACAGATGTTTAAACAGTATACCCCTCTTTAATAATAACCACTGACATTTGACCTGTTATCTTGATTGCGGCCATCCTGTCTATTAATCTGGAAGGGAAAAGAGACAAGCAATGAAATATAAATCACGGTGCAAAAACAATATACCTAACATATAACCTACTATGACTGATAGACAGATGGACACCAAAATTAGTATTTTCAAATAAACAAAGATTAACTTTTGAACGAAAAACCTAAACAAGACGATTGAACATATGCCATTTAATGTCCTTATGGTGGTGAACAGTTCCGTACCAAATTTCCTGTAGATCCGAGCAATACTGTTCAAGTTATGACATGTACAGACATTGGACTGATGTACAAACACACGTACGGATGCTCGGACGGACAGATGTTTAAACAGTATACCCCTCTTTAATAATAACCACTGACATTTGACCTGTTATCTTGATTGCGGCCATCCTGTCTATTAATCTGGAAGGGAAAAGAGACAAGCAATGAAATATAAATCACGGTGCAAAAACAATATACCTAACATATAACCTACTATGACTGATAGACAGATGGACACCAAAATTAGTATTTTCAAATAAACAAAGATTAACTTTTGAACGAAAAACCTAAACAAGACGATTGAACATATGCCATTTAATGTCCTTATGGTGGTGAACAGTTCCGTACCAAATTTCCTGTAGATCCGAGCAATACTGTTCAAGTTATGACATGAACAGACATTGGACTGATGTACAAACACACGTACGGATGCTCGGACGGACAGATGTTTAAACAGTATACCCCTCTTTAATAATAACCACTGACATTTGACCTGTTATCTTGATTGCGGCCATCCTGTCTATTAATCTGGAAGGGAAAAGAGACAAGCAATGAAATATAAATCACGGTGCAAAAACAATATACCTAACATATAACCTACTATGACTGATAGACAGATGGACACCAAAATTAGTATTTTCAAATAAACAAAGATTAACTTTTGAACGAAAAACCTAAACAAGACGATTGAACATATGCCATTTAATGTCCTTATGGTGGTGAACAGTTCCGTATCAAATTTCCTGTAGATCCGAGCAATACTGTTCAAGTTATGACATGTACAGACATTGGACTGATGTACAAACACACGTACGGATGCTCGGACGGACAGATGTTTAAACAGTATACCCCTCTTTAATAATAACCACTGACATTTGACCTGTTATCTTGATTGCGGCCATCCTGTCTATTAATCTGGAAGGGAAAAGAGACAAGCAATGAAATATAAATCACGGTGCAAAAACAATATACCTAACATATAACCTACTATGACTGATAGACAGATGGACACCAAAATTAGTATTTTCAAATAAACAAAGATTAACTTTTGAACGAAAAACCTAAACAAGACGATTGAACATATGCCATTTAATGTCCTTATGGTGGTGAACAGTTCCGTACCAAATTTCCTGTAGATCCGAGCAATACTGTTCAAGTTATGACATGAACAGACATTGGACTGATGTACAAACACACGTACGGATGCTCGGACGGACAGATGTTTAAACAGTATACCCCTCTTTAATAATAACCACTGACATTTGACCTGTTATCTTGATTGCGGCCATCCTGTCTATTAATCTGGAAGGGAAAAGAGACAAGCAATGAAATATAAATCACGGTGCAAAAACAATATACCTAACATATAACCTACTATGACTGATAGACAGATGGACACCAAAATTAGTATTTTCAAATAAACAAAGATTAACTTTTGAACGAAAAACCTAAACAAGACGATTGAATATATGCCATTTAATGTCCTTATGGTGGTGAACAGTTCCGTACCAAATTTCCTGTAGATCCGAGCAATACTGTTCAAGTTATGACATGAACAGACATTGGACTGATGTACAAACACACGTACGGATGCTCGGACGGACAGATGTTTAAACAGTATACCCCTCTTTAATAATAACCACTGACATTTGACCTGTTATCTTGATTGCGGCCATCCTGTCTATTAATCTGGAAGGGAAAAGAGACAAGCAATGAAATATAAATCAAGGTGCAAAAACAATATACCTAACATATAACCTACTATGACTGATAGACAGATGGACACCAAAATTAGTATTTTCAAATAAACAAAGATTAACTTTTGAACGAAAAACCTAAACAAGACGATTGAACATATGCCATTTAATGTCCTTATGGTGGTGAACAGTTCCGTACCAAATTTCCTGTAGATCCGAGCAATACTGTTCAAGTTATGACATGAACAGACATTGGACTGATGTACAAACACACGTACGGATGCTCGGACGGACAGATGTTTAAACAGTATACCCCTCTTTAATAATAACCACTGACATTTGACCTGTTATCTTGATTGCGGCCATCCTGTCTATTAATCTGGAAGGGAAAAGAGACAAGCAATGAAATATAAATCACGGTGCAAAAACAATATACCTAACATATAACCTACTATGACTGATAGACAGATGGACACCAAAATTAGTATTTTCAAATAAACAAAGATTAACTTTTGAACGAAAAACCTAAACAAGACGATTGAACATATGCCATTTAATGTCCTTATGGTGGTGAACAGTTCCGTACCAAATTTCCTGTAGATCCGAGCAATACTGTTCAAGTTATGACATGAACAGACATTGGACTGATGTACAAACACACGTACGGATGCTCGGACGGACAGATGTTTAAACAGTATACCCCTCTTTAATAATAACCACTGACATTTGACCTGTTATCTTGATTGCGGCCATCCTGTCTATTAATCTGGAAGGGAAAAGAGACAAGCAATGAAATATAAATCACGGTGCAAAAACAATATACCTAACATATAACCTACTATGACTGATAGACAGATGGACACCAAAATTAGTATTTTCAAATAAACAAAGATTAACTTTTGAACGAAAAACCTAAACAAGACGATTGAACATATGCCATTTAATGTCCTTATGGTGGTGAACAGTTCCGTACCAAATTTCCTGTAGATCCGAGCAATACTGTTCAAGTTATGACATGAACAGACATTGGACTGATGTACAAACACACGTACGGATGCTCGGACGGACAGATGTTTAAACAGTATACCCCTCTTTAATAATAACCACTGACATTTGACCTGTTATCTTGATTGCGGCCATCCTGTCTATTAATCTGGAAGGGAAAAGAGACAAGCAATGAAATAAAAATCACGGTGCAAAAACAATATACCTAACATATAACCTACTATGACTGATAGACAGATGGACACCAAAATTAGTATTTTCAAATAAACAAAGATTAACTTTTGAACGAAAAACCTAAACAAGACGATTGAACATATGCCATTTAATGTCCTTATGGTGGTGAACAGTTCCGTACCAAATTTCCTGTAGATCCGAGCAATACTGTTCAAGTTATGACATGAACAGACATTGGACTGATGTACAAACACACGTACGGATGCTCGGACGGACAGATGTTTAAACAGTATACCCCTCTTTAATAATAACCACTGACATTTGACCTGTTATCTTGATTGCGGCCATCCTGTCTATTAATCTGGAAGGGAAAAGAGACAAGCAATGAAATATAAATCACGGTGCAAAAACAATATACCTAACATATAACCTACTATGACTGATAGACAGATGGACACCAAAATTAGTATTTTCAAATAAACAAAGATTAACTTTTGAACGAAAAACCTAAACAAGACGATTGAACATATGCCATTTAATGTCCTTATGGTGGTGAACAGTTCCGTACCAAATTTCCTGTAGATCCGAGCAATACTGTTCAAGTTATGACATGAACAGACATTGGACTGATGTACAAACACACGTACGGATGCTCGGACGGACAGATGTTTAAACAGTATACCCCTCTTTAATAATAACCACTGACATTTGACCTGTTATCTTGATTGCGGCCATCCTGTCTATTAATCTGGAAGGGAAAAGAGACAAGCAATGAAATATAAATCACGGTGCAAAAACAATATACCTAACATATAACCTACTATGACTGATAGACAGATGGACACCAAAATTAGTATTTTCAAATAAACAAAGATTAACTTTTGAACGAAAAACCTAAACAAGACGATTGAACATATGCCATTTAATGTCCTTATGGTGGTGAACAGTTCCGTACCAAATTTCCTGTAGATCCGAGCAATACTGTTCAAGTTATGACATGTACAGACATTGGACTGATGTACAAACACACGTACGGATGCTCGGACGGACAGATGTTTAAACAGTATACCCCTCTTTAATAATAACCACTGACATTTGACCTGTTATCTTGATTGCGGCCATCCTGTCTATTAATCTGGAAGGGAAAAGAGACAAGCAATGAAATAAAAATCACGGTGCAAAAACAATATACCTAACATATAACCTACTATGACTGATAGACAGATGGACACCAAAATTAGTATTTTCAAATAAACAAAGATTAACTTTTGAACGAAAAACCTAAACAAGACGATTGAACATATGCCATTTAATGTCCTTATGGTGGTGAACAGTTCCGTACCAAATTTCCTGTAGATCCGAGCAATACTGTTCAAGTTATGACATGAACAGACATTGGACTGATGTACAAACACACGTACGGATGCTCGGACGGACAGATGTTTAAACAGTATACCCCTCTTTAATAATAACCACTGACATTTGACCTGTTATCTTGATTGCGGCCATCCTGTCTATTAATCTGGAAGGGAAAAGAGACAAGCAATGAAATATAAATCACGGTGCAAAAACAATATACCTAACATATAACCTACTATGACTGATAGACAGATGGACACCAAAATTAGTATTTTCAAATAAACAAAGATTAACTTTTGAACGAAAAACCTAAACAAGACGATTGAACATATGCCATTTAATGTCCTTATGGTGGTGAACAGTTCCGTACCAAATTTCCTGTAGATCCGAGCAATACTGTTCAAGTTATGACATGAACAGACATTGGACTGATGTACAAACACACGTACGGATGCTCGGACGGACAGATGTTTAAACAGTATACCCCTCTTTAATAATAACCACTGACATTTGACCTGTTATCTTGATTGCGGCCATCCTGTCTATTAATCTGGAAGGGAAAAGAGACAAGCAATGAAATATAAATCACGGTGCAAAAACAATATACCTAACATATAACCTACTATGACTGATAGACAGATGGACACCAAAATTAGTATTTTCAAATAAACAAAGATTAACTTTTGAACGAAAAACCTAAACAAGACGATTGAACATATGCCATTTAATGTCCTTATGGTGGTGAACAGTTCCGTACCAAATTTCCTGTAGATCCGAGCAATACTGTTCAAGTTATGACATGTACAGACATTGGACTGATGTACAAACACACGTACGGATGCTCGGACGGACAGATGTTTAAACAGTATACCCCTCTTTAATAATAACCACTGACATTTGACCTGTTATCTTGATTGCGGCCATCCTGTCTATTAATCTGGAAGGGAAAAGAGACAAGCAATGAAATATAAATCACGGTGCAAAAACAATATACCTAACATATAACCTACTATGACTGATAGACAGATGGACACCAAAATTAGTATTTTCAAATAAACAAAGATTAACTTTTGAACGAAAAACCTAAACAAGACGATTGAACATATGCCATTTAATGTCCTTATGGTGGTGAACAGTTCCGTACCAAATTTCCTGTAGATCCGAGCAATATTGTTCAAGTTATGACATGAACAGACATTGGACTGATGTACAAACACACGTACGGATGCTCGGACGGACAGATGTTTAAACAGTATACCCCTCTTTAATAATAACCACTGACATTTGACCTGTTATCTTGATTGCGGCCATCCTGTCTATTAATCTGGAAGGGAAAAGAGACAAGCAATGAAATATAAATCACGGTGCAAAAACAATATACCTAACATATAACCTACTATGACTGATAGACAGATGGACACCAAAATTAGTATTTTCAAATAAACAAAGATTAACTTTTGAACGAAAAACCTAAACAAGACGATTGAACATATGCCATTTAATGTCCTTATGGTGGTGAACAGTTCCGTACCAAATTTCCTGTAGATCCGAGCAATACTGTTCAAGTTATGACATGAACAGACATTGGACTGATGTACAAACACACGTACGGATGCTCGGACGGACAGATGTTTAAACAGTATACCCCTCTTTAATAATAACCACTGACATTTGACCTGTTATCTTGATTGCGGCCATCCTGTCTATTAATCTGGAAGGGAAAAGAGACAAGCAATGAAATATAAATCACGGTGCAAAAACAATATACCTAACATATAACCTACTATGACTGATAGACAGATGGACACCAAAATTAGTATTTTCAAATAAACAAAGATTAACTTTTGAACGAAAAACCTAAACAAGACGATTGAACATATGCCATTTAATGTCCTTATGGTGGTGAACAGTTCCGTACCAAATTTCCTGTAGATCCGAGCAATACTGTTCAAGTTATGACATGAACAGACATTGGACTGATGTACAAACACACGTACGGATGCTCGGACGGACAGATGTTTAAACAGTATACCCCTCTTTAATAATAACCACTGACATTTGACCTGTTATCTTGATTGCGGCCATCCTGTCTATTAATCTGGAAGGGAAAAGAGACAAGCAATGAAATATAAATCACGGTGCAAAAACAATATACCTAACATATAACCTACTATGACTGATAGACAGATGGACACCAAAATTAGTATTTTCAAATAAACAAAGATTAACTTTTGAACGAAAAACCTAAACAAGACGATTGAACATATGCCATTTAATGTCCTTATGGTGGTGAACAGTTCCGTACCAAATTTCCTGTAGATCCGAGCAATACTGTTCAAGTTATGACATGAACAGACATTGGACTGATGTACAAACACACGTACGGATGCTCGGACGGACAGATGTTTAAACAGTATACCCCTCTTTAATAATAACCACTGACATTTGACCTGTTATCTTGATTGCGGCCATCCTGTCTATTAATCTGGAAGGGAAAAGAGACAAGCAATGAAATATAAATCACGGTGCAAAAACAATATACCTAACATATAACCTACTATGACTGATAGACAGATGGACACCAAAATTAGTATTTTCAAATAAACAAAGATTAACTTTTGAACGAAAAACCTAAACAAGACGATTGAACATATGCCATTTAATGTCCTTATGGTGGTGAACAGTTCCGTACCAAATTTCCTGTAGATCCGAGCAATACTGTTCAAGTTATGACATGAACAGACATTGGACTGATGTACAAACACACGTACGGATGCTCGGACGGACAGATGTTTAAACAGTATACCCCTCTTTAATAATAACCACTGACATTTGACCTGTTATCTTGATTGCGGCCATCCTGTCTATTAATCTGGAAGGGAAAAGAGACAAGCAATGAAATATAAATCACGGTGCAAAAACAATATACCTAACATATAACCTACTATGACTGATAGACAGATGGACACCAAAATTAGTATTTTCAAATAAACAAAGATTAACTTTTGAACGAAAAACCTAAACAAGACGATTGAACATATGCCATTTAATGTCCTTATGGTGGTGAACAGTTCCGTACCAAATTTCCTGTAGATCCGAGCAATACTGTTCAAGTTATGACATGAACAGACATTGGACTGATGTACAAACACACGTACGGATGCTCGGACGGACAGATGTTTAAACAGTATACCCCTCTTTAATAATAACCACTGACATTTGACCTGTTATCTTGATTGCGGCCATCCTGTCTATTAATCTGGAAGGGAAAAGAGACAAGCAATGAAATATAAATCACGGTGCAAAAACAATATACCTAACATATAACCTACTATGACTGATAGACAGATGGACACCAAAATTAGTATTTTCAAATAAACAAAGATTAACTTTTGAACGAAAAACCTAAACAAGACGATTGAACATATGCCATTTAATGTCCTTATGGTGGTGAACAGTTCCGTACCAAATTTCCTGTAGATCCGAGCAATACTGTTCAAGTTATGACATGAACAGACATTGGACTGATGTACAAACACACGTACGGATGCTCGGACGGACAGATGTTTAAACAGTATACCCCTCTTTAATAATAACCACTGACATTTGACCTGTTATCTTGATTGCGGCCATCCTGTCTATTAATCTGGAAGGGAAAAGAGACAAGCAATGAAATATAAATCACGGTGCAAAAACAATATACCTAACATATAACCTACTATGACTGATAGACAGATGGACACCAAAATTAGTATTTTCAAATAAACAAAGATTAACTTTTGAACGAAAAACCTAAACAAGACGATTGAACATATGCCATTTAATGTCCTTATGGTGGTGAACAGTTCCGTACCAAATTTCCTGTAGATCCGAGCAATACTGTTCAAGTTATGACATGAACAGACATTGGACTGATGTACAAACACACGTACGGATGCTCGGACGGACAGATGTTTAAACAGTATACCCCTCTTTAATAATAACCACTGACATTTGACCTGTTATCTTGATTGCGGCCATCCTGTCTATTAATCTGGAAGGGAAAAGAGACAAGCAATGAAATATAAATCACGGTGCAAAAACAATATACCTAACATATAACCTACTATGACTGATAGACAGATGGACACCAAAATTAGTATTTTCAAATAAACAAAGATTAACTTTTGAACGAAAAACCTAAACAAGACGATTGAACATATGCCATTTAATGTCCTTATGGTGGTGAACAGTTCCGTACCAAATTTCCTGTAGATCCGAGCAATACTGTTCAAGTTATGACATGAACAGACATTGGACTGATGTACAAACACACGTACGGATGCTCGGACGGACAGATGTTTAAACAGTATACCCCTCTTTAATAATAACCACTGACATTTGACCTGTTATCTTGATTGCGGCCATCCTGTCTATTAATCTGGAAGGGAAAAGAGACAAGCAATGAAATATAAATCACGGTGCAAAAACAATATACCTAACATATAACCTACTATGACTGATAGACAGATGGACACCAAAATTAGTATTTTCAAATAAACAAAGATTAACTTTTGAACGAAAAACCTAAACAAGACGATTGAACATATGCCATTTAATGTCCTTATGGTGGTGAACAGTTCCGTACCAAATTTCCTGTAGATCCGAGCAATACTGTTCAAGTTATGACATGAACAGACATTGGACTGATGTACAAACACACGTACGGATGCTCGGACGGACAGATGTTTAAACAGTATACCCCTCTTTAATAATAACCACTGACATTTGACCTGTTATCTTGATTGCGGCCATCCTGTCTATTAATCTGGAAGGGAAAAGAGACAAGCAATGAAATATAAATCACGGTGCAAAAACAATATACCTAACATATAACCTACTATGACTGATAGACAGATGGACACCAAAATTAGTATTTTCAAATAAACAAAGATTAACTTTTGAACGAAAAACCTAAACGAGACGATTGAACATATGCCATTTAATGTCCTTATGGTGGTGAACAGTTCCGTACCAAATTTCCTGTAGATCCGAGCAATACTGTTCAAGTTATGACATGAACAGACATTGGACTGATGTACAAACACACGTACGGATGCTCGGACGGACAGATGTTTAAACAGTATACCCCTCTTTAATAATAACCACTGACATTTGACCTGTTATCTTGATTGCGGCCATCCTGTCTATTAATCTGGAAGGGAAAAGAGACAAGCAATGAAATATAAATCACGGTGCAAAAACAATATACCTAACATATAACCTACTATGACTGATAGACAGATGGACACCAAAATTAGTATTTTCAAATAAACAAAGATTAACTTTTGAACGAAAAACCTAAACAAGACGATTGAACATAGCCATTTAATGTCCTTATGGTGGTGAACAGTTCCGTACCAAATTTCCTGTAGATCCGAGCAATACTGTTCAAGTTATGACATGAACAGACATTGGACTGATGTACAAACACACGTACGGATGCTCGGACGGACAGATGTTTAAACAGTATACCCCTCTTTAATAATAACCACTGACATTTGACCTGTTATCTTGATTGCGGCCATCCTGTCTATTAATCTGGAAGGGAAAAGAGACAAGCAATGAAATATAAATCACGGTGTAAAAACAATATACCTAACATATAACCTACTATGACTGATAGACAGATGGACACCAAAATTAGTATTTTCAAATAAACAAAGATTAACTTTTGAACGAAAAACCTAAACAAGACGATTGAACATATGCCATTTAATGTCCTTATGGTGGTGAACAGTTCCGTACCAAATTTCCTGTAGATCCGAGCAATACTGTTCAAGTTATAACATGAACAGACATTGGACTGATGTACAAACACACGTACGGATGCTCGGACGGACAGATGTTTAAACAGTATACCCCTCTTTAATAATAACCACTGACATTTGACCTGTTATCTTGATTGCGGCCATCCTGTCTATTAATCTGGAAGGGAAAAGAGACAAGCAATGAAATATAAATCACGGTGCAAAAACAATATACCTAACATATAACCTACTATGACTGATAGACAGATGGACACCAAAATTAGTATTTTCAAATAAACAAAGATTAACTTTTGAACGAAAAACCTAAACAAGACGATTGAACATATGCCATTTAATGTCCTTATGGTGGTGAACAGTTCCGTACCAAATTTCCTGTAGATCCGAGCAATACTGTTCAAGTTATGACATGAACAGACATTGGACTGATGTACAAACACACGTACGGATGCTCGGACGGACAGATGTTTAAACAGTATACCCCTCTTTAATAATAACCACTGACATTTGACCTGTTATCTTGATTGCGGCCATCCTGTCTATTAATCTGGAAGGGAAAAGAGACAAGCAATGAAATATAAATCACGGTGCAAAAACAATATACCTAACATATAACCTACTATGACTGATAGACAGATGGACACCAAAATTAGTATTTTCAAATAAACAAAGATTAACTTTTGAACGAAAAACCTAAACAAGACGATTGAACATATGCCATTTAATGTCCTTATGGTGGTGAACAGTTCCGTACCAAATTTCCTGTAGATCCGAGCAATACTGTTCAAGTTATGACATGAACAGACATTGGACTGATGTACAAACACACGTACGGATGCTCGGACGGACAGATGTTTAAACAGTATACCCCTCTTTAATAATAACCACTGACATTTGACCTGTTATCTTGATTGCGGCCATCCTGTCTATTAATCTGGAAGGGAAAAGAGACAAGCAATGAAATATAAATCACGGTGCAAAAACAATATACCTAACATATAACCTACTATGACTGATAGACAGATGGACACCAAAATTAGTATTTTCAAATAAACAAAGATTAACTTTTGAACGAAAAACCTAAACAAGACGATTGAACATATGCCATTTAATGTCCTTATGGTGGTGAACAGTTCCGTACCAAATTTCCTGTAGATCCGAGCAATACTGTTCAAGTTATGACATGAACAGACATTGGACTGATGTACAAACACACGTACGGATGCTCGGACGGACAGATGTTTAAACAGTATACCCCTCTTTAATAATAACCACTGACAGTTGACCTGTTATCTTGATTGCGGCCATCCTGTCTATTAATCTGGAAGGGAAAAGAGACAAGCAATGAAATATAAATCACGGTGCAAAAACAATATACCTAACATATAACCTACTATGACTGATAGACAGATGGACACCAAAATTAGTATTTTCAAATAAACAAAGATTAACGTTTGAACGAAAAACCTAAACAAGACGATTGAACATATGCCATTTAATGTCCTTATGGTGGTGAACAGTTCCGTACCAAATTTCCTGTAGATCCGAGCAATACTGTTCAAGTTATGACATGAACAGACATTGGACTGATGTACAAACACACGTACGGATGCTCGGACGGACAGATGTTTAAACAGTATACCCCTCTTTAATAATAACCACTGACATTTGACCTGTTATCTTGATTGCGGCCATCCTGTCTATTAATCTGGAAGGGAAAAGAGACAAGCAATGAAATATAAATCACGGTGCAAAAACAATATACCTAACATATAACCTACTATGACTGATAGACAGACGGACACCAAAATTAGTATTTTCAAATAAACAAAGATTAACTTTTGAACGAAAAACCTAAACAAGACGATTGAACATATGCCATTTAATGTCCTTATGGTGGTGAACAGTTCCGTACCAAATTTCCTGTAGATCCGAGCAATACTGTTCAAGTTATGACATGAACAGACATTGGACTGATGTACAAACACACGTACGGATGCTCGGACGGACAGATGTTTAAACAGTATACCCCTCTTTAATAATAACCACTGACATTTGACCTGTTATCTTGATTGCGGCCATCCTGTCTATTAATCTGGAAGGGAAAAGAGACAAGCAATGAAATATAAATCACGGTGCAAAAACAATATACCTAACATATAACCTACTATGACTGATAGACAGATGGACACCAAAATTAGTATTTTCAAATAAACAAAGATTAACTTTTGAACGAAAAACCTAAACAAGACGATTGAACATATGCCATTTAATGTCCTTATGGTGGTGAACAGTTCCGTACCAAATTTCCTGTAGATCCGAGCAATACTGTTCAAGTTATGACATGAACAGACATTGGACTGATGTACAAACACACATACGGATGCTCGGACGGACAGATGTTTAAACAGTATACCCCTCTTTAATAATAACCACTGACATTTGACCTGTTATCTTGATTGCGGCCATCCTGTCTATTAATCTGGAAGGGAAAAGAGACAAGCAATGAAATATAAATCACGGTGCAAAAACAATATACCTAACATATAACCTACTATGACTGATAGACAGACGGAC
Organism: Siphonodentalium dalli; assembly: GCA_032622095.1. Classification (NCBI taxonomy): domain Eukaryota; kingdom Metazoa; phylum Mollusca; class Scaphopoda; order Gadilida; family Siphonodentaliidae; genus Siphonodentalium; species Siphonodentalium dalli. Next base: position 85,071,210 of record CP136062.1, on the reverse strand, counting down.
ACCAAAATTAGTATTTTCAAATAAACAAAGATTAACTTTTGAACGAAAAACCTAAACAAGACGATTGAACATATGCCATTTAATGTCCTTATGGTGGTGAACAGTTCCGTACCAAATTTCCTGTAGATCCGAGCAATACTGTTCAAGTTATGACATGAACAGACATTGGACTGATGTACAAACACACGTACGGATGCTCGGACGGACAGATGTTTAAACAGTATACCCCTCTTTAATAATAACCACTGACATTTGACCTGTTATCTTGATTGCGGCCATCCTGTCTATTAATCTGGAAGGGAAAAGAGACAAGCAATGAAATATAAATCACGGTGCAAAAACAATATACCTAACATATAACCTACTATGACTGATAGACAGATGGACACCAAAATTAGTGTTTTCAAATAAACAAAGATTAACTTTTGAACGAAAAACCTAAACAAGACGATTGAACATATGCCATTTAATGTCCTTATGGTGGTGAACAGTTCCGTACCAAATTTCCTGTAGATCCGAGCAATACTGTTCAAGTTATGACATGAACAGACATTGGACTGATGTACAAACACACGTACGGATGCTCGGACGGACAGATGTTTAAACAGTATACCCCTCTTTAATAATAACCACTGACATTTGACCTGTTATCTTGATTGCGGCCATCCTGTCTATTAATCTGGAAGGGAAAAGAGACAAGCAATGAAATATAAATCACGGTGCAAAAACAATATACCTAACATATAACCTACTATGACTGATAGACAGACGGACACCAAAATTAGTATTTTCAAATAAACAAAGATTAACTTTTGAACGAAAAACCTAAACAAGACGATTGAACATATGCCATTTAATGTCCTTATGGTGGTGAACAGTTCCGTACCAAATTTCCTGTAGATCCGAGCAATACTGTTCAAGTTATGACATGAACAGACATTGGACTGATGTACAAACACACATACGGATGCTCGGACGGACAGATGTTTAAACAGTATACCCCTCTTTAATAATAACCACTGACATTTGACCTGTTATCTTGATTGCGGCCATCCTGTCTATTAATCTGGAAGGGAAAAGAGACAAGCAATGAAATATAAATCACGGTGCAAAAACAATATACCTAACATATAACCTACTATGACTGATAGACAGATGGACACCAAAATTAGTATTTTCAAATAAACAAAGATTAACTTTTGAACGAAAAACCTAAACAAGACGATTGAACATATGCCATTTAATGTCCTTATGGTGGTGAACAGTTCCGTACCAAATTTCCTGTAGATCCGAGCAATACTGTTCAAGTTATGACATGAACAGACATTGGACTGATGTACAAACACACGTACGGATGCTCGGACGGACAGATGTTTAAACAGTATACCCCTCTTTAATAATAACCACTGACATTTGACCTGTTATCTTGATTGCGGCCATCCTGTCTATTAATCTGGAAGGGAAAAGAGACAAGCAATGAAATATAAATCACGGTGCAAAAACAATATACCTAACATATAACCTACTATGACTGATAGACAGACGGACACCAAAATTAGTATTTTCAAATAAACAAAGATTAACTTTTGAACGAAAAACCTAAACAAGACGATTGAACATATGCCATTTAATGTCCTTATGGTGGTGAACAGTTCCGTACCAAATTTCCTGTAGATCCGAGCAATACTGTTCAAGTTATGACATGAACAGACATTGGACTGATGTACAAACACACGTACGGATGCTCGGACGGACAGATGTTTAAACAGTATACCCCTCTTTAATAATAACCACTGACATTTGACCTGTTATCTTGATTGCGGCCATCCTGTCTATTAATCTGGAAGGGAAAAGAGACAAGCAATGAAATATAAATCACGGTGCAAAAACAATATACCTAACATATAACCTACTATGACTGATAGACAGATGGACACTAAAATTAGTATTTTCAAATAAACAAAGATTAACTTTTGAACGAAAAACCTAAACAAGACGATTGAACATATGCCATTTAATGTCCTTATGGTGGTGAACAGTTCCGTACCAAATTTCCTGTAGATCCGAGCAATACTGTTCAAGTTATGACATGAACAGACATTGGACTTATGTACAAACACACGTACGGATGCTCGGACGGACAGATGTTTAAACAGTATACCCCTCTTTAATAATAACCACTGACATTTGACCTGTTATCTTGATTGCGGCCATCCTGTCTATTAATCTGGAAGGGAAAAGAGACAAGCAATGAAATATAAATCACGGTGCAAAAACAATATACCTAACATATAACCTACTATGACTGATAGACAGATGGACACCAAAATTAGTATTTTCAAATAAACAAAGATTAACTTTTGAACGAAAAACCTAAACAAGACGATTGAACATATGCCATTTAATGTCCTTATGGTGGTGAACAGTTCCGTACCAAATTTCCTGTAGATCCGAGCAATACTGTTCAAGTTATGACATGAACAGACATTGGACTGATGTACAAACACACGTACGGATGCTCGGACGGACAGATGTTTAAACAGTATACCCCTCTTTAATAATAACCACTGACATTTGACCTGTTATCTTGATTGCGGCCATTAATCTGGAAGGGAAAAGAGACAAGCAATGAAATATAAATCACGGTGCAAAAACAATATACCTAACATATAACCTACTATGACTGATAGACAGATGGACACCAAAATTAGTATTTTCAAATAAACAAAGATTAACTTTTGAACGAAAAACCTAAACAAGACGATTGAACATATGCCATTTAATGTCCTTATGGTGGTGAACAGTTCCGTACCAAATTTCCTGTAGATCCGAGCAATACTGTTCAAGTTATGACATGAACAGACATTGGACTGATGTACAAACACACGTACGGATGCTCGGACGGACAGATGTTTAAACAGTATACCCCTCTTTAATAATAACCACTGACATTTGACCTGTTATCTTGATTGCGGCCATCCTGTCTATTAATCTGGAAGGGAAAAGAGACAAGCAATGAAATATAAATCACGGTGCAAAAACAATATACCTAACATATAACCTACTATGACTGATAGACAGATGGACACCAAAATTAGTATTTTCAAATAAACAAAGATTAACTTTTGAATGAAAAACCTAAACAAGACGATTGAACATATGCCATTTAATGTCCTTATGGTGGTGAACAGTTCCGTACCAAATTTCCTGTAGATCCGAGCAATACTGTTCAAGTTATGACATGAACAGACATTGGACTGATGTACAAACACACGTACGGATGCTCGGACGGACAGATGTTTAAACAGTATACCCCTCTTTAATAATAACCACTGACATTTGACCTGTTATCTTGATTGCGGCCATCCTGTCTATTAATCTGGAAGGGAAAAGAGACAAGCAATGAAATATAAATCACGGTGCAAAAACAATATACCTAACATATAACCTACTATGACTGATAGACAGATGGACACCAAAATTAGTATTTTCAAATAAACAAAGATTAACTTTTGAACGAAAAACCTAAACAAGACGATTGAACATATGCCATTTAATGTCCTTATGGTGGTGAACAGTTCCGTACCAAATTTCCTGTAGATCCGAGCAATACTGTTCAAGTTATGACATGAACAGACATTGGACTGATGTACAAACACACGTACGGATGCTCGGACGGACAGATGTTTAAACAGTATACCCCTCTTTAATAATAACCACTGACATTTGACCTGTTATCTTGATTGCGGCCATCCTGTCTATTAATCTGGAAGGGAAAAGAGACAAGCAATGAAATATAAATCACGGTGCAAAAACAATATACCTAACATATAACCTACTATGACTGATAGACAGACGGACACCAAAATTAGTATTTTCAAATAAACAAAGATTAACTTTTGAACGAAAAACCTAAACAAGACGATTGAACATATGCCATTTAATGTCCTTATGGTGGTGAACAGTTCCGTACCAAATTTCCTGTAGATCCGAGCAATACTGTTCAAGTTATGACATGAACAGACATTGGACTGATGTACAAACACACGTACGGATGCTCGGACGGACAGATGTTTAAACAGTATACCCCTCTTTAATAATAACCACTGACATTTGACCTGTTATCTTGATTGCGGCCATCCTGTCTATTAATCTGGAAGGGAAAAGAGACAAGCAATGAAATATAAATCACGGTGCAAAAACAATATACCTAACATATAACCTACTATGACTGATAGACAGATGGACACTAAAATTAGTATTTTCAAATAAACAAAGATTAACTTTTGAACGAAAAACCTAAACAAGACGATTGAACATATGCCATTTAATGTCCTTATGGTGGTGAACAGTTCCGTACCAAATTTCCTGTAGATCCGAGCAATACTGTTCAAGTTATGACATGAACAGACATTGGACTTATGTACAAACACACGTACGGATGCTCGGACGGACAGATGTTTAAACAGTATACCCCTCTTTAATAATAACCACTGACATTTGACCTGTTATCTTGATTGCGGCCATCCTGTCTATTAATCTGGAAGGGAAAAGAGACAAGCAATGAAATATAAATCACGGTGCAAAAACAATATACCTAACATATAACCTACTATGACTGATAGACAGATGGACACCAAAATTAGTATTTTCAAATAAACAAAGATTAACTTTTGAACGAAAAACCTAAACAAGACGATTGAACATATGCCATTTAATGTCCTTATGGTGGTGAACAGTTCCGTACCAAATTTCCTGTAGATCCGAGCAATACTGTTCAAGTTATGACATGAACAGACATTGGACTGATGTACAAACACACGTACGGATGCTCGGACGGACAGATGTTTAAACAGTATACCCCTCTTTAATAATAACCACTGACATTTGACCTGTTATCTTGATTGCGGCCATTAATCTGGAAGGGAAAAGAGACAAGCAATGAAATATAAATCACGGTGCAAAAACAATATACCTAACATATAACCTACTATGACTGATAGACAGATGGACACCAAAATTAGTATTTTCAAATAAACAAAGATTAACTTTTGAACGAAAAACCTAAACAAGACGATTGAACATATGCCATTTAATGTCCTTATGGTGGTGAACAGTTCCGTACCAAATTTCCTGTAGATCCGAGCAATACTGTTCAAGTTATGACATGAACAGACATTGGACTGATGTACAAACACACGTACGGATGCTCGGACGGACAGATGTTTAAACAGTATACCCCTCTTTAATAATAACCACTGACATTTGACCTGTTATCTTGATTGCGGCCATCCTGTCTATTAATCTGGAAGGGAAAAGAGACAAGCAATGAAATATAAATCACGGTGCAAAAACAATATACCTAACATATAACCTACTATGACTGATAGACAGATGGACACCAAAATTAGTATTTTCAAATAAACAAAGATTAACTTTTGAATGAAAAACCTAAACAAGACGATTGAACATATGCCATTTAATGTCCTTATGGTGGTGAACAGTTCCGTACCAAATTTCCTGTAGATCCGAGCAATACTGTTCAAGTTATGACATGAACAGACATTGGACTGATGTACAAACACACGTACGGATGCTCGGACGGACAGATGTTTAAACAGTATACCCCTCTTTAATAATAACCACTGACATTTGACCTGTTATCTTGATTGCGGCCATTAATCTGGAAGGGAAAAGAGACAAGCAATGAAATATAAATCACGGTGCAAAAACAATATACCTAACATATAACCTACTATGACTGATAGACAGATGGACACCAAAATTAGTATTTTCAAATAAACAAAGATTAACTTTTGAACGAAAAACCTAAACAAGACGATTGAACATATGCCATTTAATGTCCTTATGGTGGTGAACAGTTCCGTACCAAATTTCCTGTAGATCCGAGCAATACTGTTCAAGTTATGACATGAACAGACATTGGACTGATGTACAAACACACGTACGGATGCTCGGACGGACAGATGTTTAAACAGTATACCCCTCTTTAATAATAACCACTGACATTTGACCTGTTATCTTGATTGCGGCCATCCTGTCTATTAATCTGGAAGGGAAAAGAGACAAGCAATGAAATATAAATCACGGTGCAAAAACAATATACCTAACATATAACCTACTATGACTGATAGACAGATGGACACCAAAATTAGTATTTTCAAATAAACAAAGATTAACTTTTGAATGAAAAACCTAAACAAGACGATTGAACATATGCCATTTAATGTCCTTATGGTGGTGAACAGTTCCGTACCAAATTTCCTGTAGATCCGAGCAATACTGTTCAAGTTATGACATGAACAGACATTGGACTGATGTACAAACACACGTACGGATGCTCGGACGGACAGATGTTTAAACAGTATACCCCTCTTTAATAATAACCACTGACATTTGACCTGTTATCTTGATTGCGGCCATCCTGTCTATTAATCTGGAAGGGAAAAGAGACAAGCAATGAAATATAAATCACGGTGCAAAAACAATATACCTAACATATAACCTACTATGACTGATAGACAGATGGACACCAAAATTAGTATTTTCAAATAAACAAAGATTAACTTTTGAACGAAAAACCTAAACAAGACGATTGAACATATGCCATTTAATGTCCTTATGGTGGTGAACAGTTCCGTACCAAATTTCCTGTAGATCCGAGCAATACTGTTCAAGTTATGACATGAACAGACATTGGACTGATGTACAAACACACGTACGGATGCTCGGACGGACAGATGTTTAAACAGTATACCCCTCTTTAATAATAACCACTGACATTTGACCTGTTATCTTGATTGCGGCCATCCTGTCTATTAATCTGGAAGGGAAAAGAGACAAGCAATGAAATATAAATCACGGTGCAAAAACAATATACCTAACATATAACCTACTATGACTGATAGACAGATGGACACCAAAATTAGTATTTTCAAATAAACAAAGATTAACTTTTGAACGAAAAACCTAAACAAGACGATTGAACATATGCCATTTAATGTCCTTATGGTGGTGAACAGTTCCGTACCAAATTTCCTGTAGATCCGAGCAATACTGTTCAAGTTATGACATGAACAGACATTGGACTGATGTACAAACACACGTACGGATGCTCGGACGGACAGATGTTTAAACAGTATACCCCTCTTTAATAATAACCACTGACATTTGACCTGTTATCTTGATTGCGGCCATCCTGTCTATTAATCTGGAAGGGAAAAGAGACAAGCAATGAAATATAAATCACGGTGCAAAAACAATATACCTAACATATAACCTACTATGACTGATAGACAGATGGACACCAAAATTAGTATTTTCAAATAAACAAAGATTAACTTTTGAACGAAAAACCTGAACAAGACGATTGAACATATGCCATTTAATGTCCTTATGGTGGTGAACAGTTCCGTACCAAATTTCCTGTAGATCCGAGCAATACTGTTCAAGTTATGACATGAACAGACATTGGACTGATGTACAAACACACGTACGGATGCTCGGACGGACAGATGTTTAAACAGTATACCCCTCTTTAATAATAACCACTGACATTTGACCTGTTATCTTGATTGCGGCCATCCTGTCTATTAATCTGGAAGGGAAAAGAGACAAGCAATGAAATATAAATCACGGTGCAAAAACAATATACCTAACATATAACCTACTATGACTGATAGACAGATGGACACCAAAATTAGTATTTTCAAATAAACAAAGATTAACTTTTGAACGAAAAACCTGAACAAGACGATTGAACATATGCCATTTAATGTCCTTATGGTGGTGAACAGTTCCGTACCAAATTTCCTGTAGATCCGAGCAATACTGTTCAAGTTATGACATGAACAGACATTGGACTGATGTACAAACACACGTACGGATGCTCGGACGGACAGATGTTTAAACAGTATACCCCTCTTTAATAATAACCACTGACATTTGACCTGTTATCTTGATTGCGGCCATCCTGTCTATTAATCTGGAAGGGAAAAGAGACAAGCAATGAAATATAAATCACGGTGCAAAAACAATATACCTAACATATAACCTACTATGACTGATAGACAGATGGACACCAAAATTAGTATTTTCAAATAAACAAAGATTAACTTTTGAACGAAAAACCTAAACAAGACGATTGAACATATGCCATTTAATGTCCTTATGGTGGTGAACAGTTCCGTACCAAATTTCCTGTAGATCCGAGCAATACTGTTCAAGTTATGACATGAACAGACATTGGACTGATGTACAAACACACGTACGGATGCTCGGACGGACAGATGTTTAAACAGTATACCCCTCTTTAATAATAACCACTGACATTTGACCTGTTATCTTGATTGCGGCCATCCTGTCTATTAATCTGGAAGGGAAAAGAGACAAGCAATGAAATATAAATCACGGTGCAAAAACAATATACCTAACATATAACCTACTATGACTGATAGACAGATGGACACCAAAATTAGTATTTTCAAATAAACAAAGATTAACTTTTGAACGAAAAACCTAAACAAGACGATTGAACATATGCCATTTAATGTCCTTATGGTGGTGAACAGTTCCGTACCAAATTTCCTGTAGATCCGAGCAATACTGTTCAAGTTATGACATGAACAGACATTGGACTGATGTACAAACACACGTACGGATGCTCGGACGGACAGATGTTTAAACAGTATACCCCTCTTTAATAATAACCACTGACATTTGACCTGTTATCTTGATTGCGGCCATCCTGTCTATTAATCTGGAAGGGAAAAGAGACAAGCAATGACATATAAATCACGGTGCAAAAACAATATACCTAACATATAACCTACTATGACTGATAGACAGATGGACACCAAAATTAGTATTTTCAAATAAACAAAGATTAACTTTTGAACGAAAAACCTAAACAAGACGATTGAACATATGCCATTTAATGTCCTTATGGTGGTGAACAGTTCCGTACCAAATTTCCTGTAGATCCGAGCAATACTGTTCAAGTTATGACATGAACAGACATTGGACTGATGTACAAACACACGTACGGATGCTCGGACGGACAGATGTTTAAACAGTATACCCCTCTTAAATAATAACCACTGACATTTGACCTGTTATCTTGATTGCGGCCATCCTGTCTATTAATCTGGAAGGGAAAAGAGACAAGCAATGAAATATAAATCACGGTGCAAAAACAATATACCTAACATATAACCTACTATGACTGATAGACAGATGGACACCAAAATTAGTATTTTCAAATAAACAAAGATTAACTTTTGAACGAAAAACCTAAACAAGACGATTGAACATATGCCATTTAATGTCCTTATGGTGGTGAACAGTTCCGTACCAAATTTCCTGTAGATCCGAGCAATACTGTTCAAGTTATGACATGAACAGACATTGGACTGATGTACAAACACACGTACGGATGCTCGGACGGACAGATGTTTAAACAGTATACCCCTCTTTAATAATAACCACTGACATTTGACCTGTTATCTTGATTGCGGCCATCCTGTCTATTAATCTGGAAGGGAAAAGAGACAAGCAATGAAATATAAATCACGGTGCAAAAACAATATACCTAACATATAACCTACTATGACTGACAGACAGACGGACACCAAAATTAGTATTTTCAAATAAACAAAGATTAACTTTTGAACGAAAAACCTAAACAAGACGATTGAACATATGCCATTTAATGTCCTTATGGTGGTGAACAGATCCGTACCAAATTTCCTGTAGATCCGAGCAATACTGTTCAAGTTATGACATGAACAGACATTGGACTGATGTACAAACACACGTACGGATGCTCGGACGGACAGATGTTTAAACAGTATACCCCTCTTTAATAATAACCACTGACATTTGACCTGTTATCTTGATTGCGGCCATCCTGTCTATTAATCTGGAAGGGAAAAGAGACAAGCAATGAAATATAAATCACGGTGCAAAAACAATATACCTAACATATAACCTACTATGACTGATAGACAGATGGACACCAAAATTAGTATTTTCAAATAAACAAAGATTAACTTTTGAACGAAAAACCTAAACAAGACGATTGAACATATGCCATTTAATGTCCTTATGGTGGTGAACAGTTCCGTACCAAATTTCCTGTAGATCCGAGCAATACTGTTCAAGTTATGACATGAACAGACATTGGACTGATGTACAAACACACGTACGGATGCTCGGACGGACAGATGTTTAAACAGTATACCCCTCTTTAATAATAACCAGTGACATTTGACCTGTTATCCTGATTGCGGCCATCCTGTCTATTAATCTGGAAGGGAAAAGAGACAAGCAATGAAATATAAATCACGGTGCAAAAACAATATACCTAACATATAACCTACTATGACTGATAGACAGATGGACACCAAAATTAGTATTTTCAAATAAACAAAGATTAACTTTTGAACGAAAAACCTAAACAAGACGATTGAACATATGCCATTTAATGTCCTTATGGTGGTGAACAGTTCCGTACCAAATTTCCTGTAGATCCGAGCAATACTGTTCAAGTTATGACATGAACAGACATTGGACTGATGTACAAACACACGTACGGATGCTCGGACGGACAGATGTTTAAACAGTATACCCCTCTTTAATAATAACCACTGACATTTGACCTGTTATCTTGATTGCGGCCATCCTGTCTATTAATCTGGAAGGGAAAAGAGACAAGCAATGAAATATAAATCACGGTGCAAAAACAATATACCTAACATATAACCTACTATGACTGATAGACAGATGGACACCAAAATTAGTATTTTCAAATAAACAAAGATTAACTTTTGAACGAAAAACCTAAACAAGACGATTGAACATATGCCATTTAATGTCCTTATGGTGGTGAACAGTTCCGTACCAAATTTCCTGTAGATCCGAGCAATACTGTTCAAGTTATGACATGAACAGACATTGGACTGATGTACAAACACACGTACGGATGCTCGGACGGACAGATGTTTAAACAGTATACCCCTCTTTAATAATAACCACTGACATTTGACCTGTTATCTTGATTGCGGCCATCCTGTCTATTAATCTGGAAGGGAAAAGAGACAAGCAATGAAATATAAATCACGGTGCAAAAACAATATACCTAACATATAACCTACTATGACTGATAGACAGATGGACACCAAAATTAGTATTTTGAAATAAACAAAGATTAACTTTTGAACGAAAAACCTAAACAAGACGATTGAACATATGCCATTTAATGTCCTTATGGTGGTGAACAGTTCCGTACCAAATTTCCTGTAGATCCGAGCAATACTGTTCAAGTTATGACATGAACAGACATTGGACTGATGTACAAACACACGTACGGATGCTCGGACGGACAGATGTTTAAACAGTATACCCCTCTTTAATAATAACCACTGACATTTGACCTGTTATCTTGATTGCGGCCATCCTGTCTATTAATCTGGAAGGGAAAAGAGACAAGCAATGAAATATAAATCACGGTGCAAAAACAATATACCTAACATATAACCTACTATGACTGATAGACAGATGGACACCAAAATTAGTATTTTCAAATAAACAAAGATTAACTTTTGAACGAAAAACCTAAACAAGACGATTGAACATATGCCATTTAATGTCCTTATGGTGGTGAACAGTTCCGTACCAAATTTCCTGTAGATCCGAGCAATACTGTTCAAGTTATGACATGAACAGACATTGGACTGATGTACAAACACACGTACGGATGCTCGGACGGACAGATGTTTAAACAGTATACCCCTCTTTAATAATAACCACTGACATTTGACCTGTTATCTTGATTGCGGCCATCCTGTCTATTAATCTGGAAGGGAAAAGAGACAAGCAATGAAATATAAATCACGGTGCAAAAACAATATACCTAACATATAACCTACTATGACTGATAGACAGATGGACACCAAAATTAGTATTTTCAAATAAACAAAGATTAACTTTTGCACTAAAAACCTAAACAAGACGATTGAACATATGCCATTTAATGTCCGTATGGTGGTGAACAGTTCCGTACCAAATTTCCTGTAGATCCGAGCAATACTGTTCAAGTTATGACATGAACAGACATTGGACTGATGTACAAACACACGTACGGATGCTCGGACGGACAGATGTTTAAACAGTATACCCCTCTTTAATAATAACCACTGACATTTGACCTGTTATCTTGATTGCGGCCATCCTGTCTATTAATCTGGAAGGGAAAAGAGACAAGCAATGAAATATAAATCACGGTGCAAAAACAATATACCTAACATATAACCTACTATGACTGATAGACAGATGGACACCAAAATTAGTATTTTCAAATAAACAAAGATTAACTTTTGAACGAAAAACCTAAACAAGACGATTGAACATATGCCATTTAATGTCCTTATGGTGGTGAACAGTTCCGTACCAAATTTCCTGTAGATCCGAGCAATACTGTTCAAGTTATGACATGAACAGACATTGGACTGATGTACAAACACACGTACGGATGCTCGGACGGACAGATGTTTAAACAGTATACCCCTCTTTAATAATAACCACTGACATTTGACCTGTTATCTTGATTGCGGCCATCCTGTCTATTAATCTGGAAGGGAAAAGAGACAAGCAATGAAATATAAATCACGGTGCAAAAACAATATACCTAACATATAACCTACTATGACTGATAGACAGACGGACACCAAAATTAGTATTTTCAAATAAACAAATATTAACTTTTGAACGAAAAACCTAAACAAGACGATTGAACATATGCCATTTAATGTCCTTATGGTGGTGAACAGTTCCGTACCAAATTTCCTGTAGATCCGAGCAATACTGTTCAAGTTATGACATGAACAGACATTGGACTGATGTACAAACACACGTACGGATGCTCGGACGGACAGTTGTTTAAACAGTATACCCCTCTTTAATAATAACCACGGACATTTGACCTGTTATCTTGATTGCGGCCATCCTGTCTATTAATCTGGAAGGGAAAAGAGACAAGCAATGAAATATAAATCACGGTGCAAAAACAATATACCTAACATATAACCTACTATGACTGATAGACAGATGGACACCAAAATTAGTATTTTCAAATAAACAAAGATTAACTTTTGAACGAAAAACCTAAACAAGACGATTGAACATATGCCATTTAATGTCCTTATGGTGGTGAACAGTTCCGTACCAAATTTCCTGTAGATCCGAGCAATACTGTTCAAGTTATGACATGAACAGACATTGGACTGATGTACAAACACACGTACGGATGCTCGGACGGACAGATGTTTAAACAGTATACCCCTCTTTAATAATAACCACTGACATTTGACCTGTTATCTTGATTGCGGCCATCCTGTCTATTAATCTGGAAGGGAAAAGAGACAAGCAATGAAATATAAATCACGGTGCAAAAACAATATACCTAACATATAACCTACTATGACTGATAGACAGATGGACACCAAAATTAGTATTTTCAAATAAACAAAGATTAACTTTTGAACGAAAAACCTAAACAAGACGATTGAACATATGACATTTAATGTCCTTATGGTGGTGAACAGTTCCGTACCAAATTTCCTGTAGATCCGAGCAATACTGTTCAAGTTATGACATGAACAGACATTGGACTGATGTACAAACACACGTACGGATGCTCGGACGGACAGATGTTTAAACAGTATACCCCTCTTTAATAATAACCACTGACATTTGACCTGTTATCTTGATTGCGGCCATCCTGTCTATTAATCTGGAAGGGAAAAGAGACAAGCAATGAAATATAAATCACGGTGCAAAAACAATATACCTAACATATAACCTACTATGACTGATAGACAGATGGACACCAAAATTAGTATTTTCAAATAAACAAAGATTAACTTTTGAACGAAAAACCTAAACAAGACGATTGAACATATGCCATTTAATGTCCTTATGGTGGTGAACAGTTCCGTACCAAATTTCCTGTAGATCCGAGCAATACTGTTCAAGTTATGACATGAACAGACATTGGACTGATGTACAAACACACGTACGGATGCTCGGACGGACAGATGTTTAAACAGTATACCCCTCTTTAATAAAAACCACTGACATTTGACCTGTTATCTTGATTGCGGCCATCCTGTCTTTTAATCTGGAAGGGAAAAGAGACAAGCAATGAAATATAAATCACGGTGCAAAAACAATATACCTAACATATAACCTACTATGACTGATAGACAGACGGACACCAAAATTAGTATTTTCAAATAAACAAAGATTAACTTTTGAACGAAAAACCTAAACAAGACGATTGAACATATGCCATTTAATGTCCTTATGGTGGTGAACAGTTCCGTACCAAATTTCCTGTAGATCCGAGCAATACTGTTCAAGTTATGACATGAACAGACATTGGACTGATGTACAAACACACGTATGGATGCTCGGACGGACAGATGTTTAAACAGTATACCCCTCTTTAATAATAACCACTGACATTTGACCTGTTATCTTGATTGCGGCCATCCTGTCTATTAATCTGGAAGGGAAAAGAGACAAGCAATGAAATATAAATCACGGTGCAAAAACAATATACCTAACATATAACCTACTATGACTGATAGACAGATGGACACCAAAATTAGTATTTTCAAATAAACAAAGATTAACTTTTGAACGAAAAACCTAAACAAGACGATTGAACATATGCCATTTAATGTCCTTATGGTGGTGAACAGTTCCGTACCAAATTTCCTGTAGATCCGAGAAATACTGTTCAAGTTATGACATGAACAGACATTGGACTGATGTACAAACACACGTACGGATGCTCGGACGGACAGATGTTTAAACAGTATACCCCTCTTTAATAATAACCACTGACATTTGACCTGTTATCTTGATTGCGGCCATCCTGTCTATTAATCTGGAAGGGAAAAGAGACAAGCAATGAAATATAAATCACGGTGCAAAAACAATATACCTAACATATAGCCTACTATGACTGATAGACAGATGGACACCAAAATTAGTATTTTCAAATAAACAAAGATTAACTTTTGCACGAAAAACCTAAACAAGACGATTGAACATATGCCATTTAATGTCCTTATGGTGGTGAACAGTTCCGTACCAAATTTCCTGTAGATCCGAGCAATACTGTTCAAGTTATGACATGAACAGACATTGGACTGATGTACAAACACACGTACGGATGCTCGAACGGACAGATGTTTAAACAGTATACCCCTCTTTAATAATAACCACTGACATTTGACCTGTTATCTTGATTGCGGCCATCCTGTCTATTAATCTGGAAGGGAAAAGAAACAAGCAATGAAATATAAATCACGGTGCAAAAACAATATACCTAACATATAACCTACTATGACTGATAGACAGATGGACACCAAAATTAGTATTTTCAAATAAACAAAGATTAACTTTTGAACGAAAAACCTAAACAAGACGATTGAACATATGCCATTTAATGTCCTTATGGTGGTGAACAGTTCCGTACCAAATTTCCTGAAGATCCGAGCAATACTGTTCAAGTTATGACATGAACAGACATTGGACTGATGTACAAACACACGTACGGATGCTCGGACGGACAGATGTTTAAACAGTATACCCCTCTTTAATAATAACCACTGACATTTGACCTGTTATCTTGATTGCGGCCATCCTGTCTATTAATCTGGAAGGGAAAAGAGACAAGCAATGAAATATAAATCACGGTGCAAAAACAATATACCTAACATATAACCTACTATGACTGATAGACAGACGGACACCAAAATTAGTATTTTCAAATAAACAAAGATTAACTTTTGAACGAAAAACCTAAACAAGACGATTGAACATATGCCATTTAATGTCCTTATGGTGGTTAACAGTTCCGTACCAAATTTCCTGTAGATCCGAGCAATACTGTTCAAGTTATGACATGAACAGACATTGGACTGATGTACAAACACACGTATGGATGCTCGGACGGACAGATGTTTAAACAGTATACCCCTCTTTAATAATAACCACTGACATTTGACCTGTTATCTTGATTGCGGCCATCCTGTCTATTAATCTGGAAGGGAAAAGAGACAAGCAATGAAATATAAATCACGGTGCAAAAACAATATACCTAACATATAACCTACTATGACTGATAGACAGATGGACACCAAAATTAGTATTTTCAAATAAACAAAGATTAACTTTTGAACGAAAAACCTAAACAAGACGATTGAACATATGCCATTTAATGTCCTTATGGTGGTGAACAGTTCCGTACCAAATTTCCTGTAGATCCGAGCAATACTGTTCAAGTTATGACATGAACAGACATTGGACTGATGTACAAACACACGTACGGATGCTCGGATGGACAGATGTTTAAACAGTATACCCCTCTTTAATAATAACCACTGACATTTGACCTGTTATCTTGATTGCGGCCATCCTGTCTATTAATCTGGAAGGGAAAAGAGACAAGCAATGAAATATAAATCACAGTGCAAAAACAATATACCTAACATATAACCTACTATGACTGATAGACAGATGGACACCAAAATTAGTATTTTCAAATAAACAAAGATTAACTTTTGAACGAAAAACCTAAACAAGACGATTGAACATATGCCATTTAATGTCCTTATGGTGGTGAACAGTTCCGTACCAAATTTCCTGTAGATCCGAGCAATACTGTTCAAGTTATGACATGAACAGACATTGGACTGATGTACAAACACACGTACGGATGCTCGGACGGACAGATGTTTAAACAGTATACCCCTCTTTAATAATAACCACTGACATTTGACCTGTTATCTTGATTGCGGCCATCCTGTCTATTAATCTGGAAGGGAAAAGAGACAAGCAATGAAATATAAATCACGGTGCAAAAACAATATACCTAACATATAACCTACTATGACTGATAGACAGATGGACACCAAAATTAGTATTTTCAAATAAACAAAGATTAACTTTTGAACGAAAAACCTAAACAAGACGATTGAACATATGCCATTTAATGTCCTTATGGTGGTGAACAGTTCCGTACCAAATTTCCTGTAGATCCGAGAAATACTGTTCAAGTTATGACATGAACAGACATTGGACTGATGTACAAACACACGTACGGATGCTCGGACGGACAGATGTTTAAACAGTATACCCCTCTTTAATAATAACCACTGACATTTGACCTGTTATCTTGATTGCGGCCATCCTGTCTATTAATCTGGAAGGGAAAAGAGACAAGCAATGAAATATAAATCACGGTGCAAAAACAATATACCTAACATATAACCTACTATGACTGATAGACAGATGGACACCAAAATTAGTATTTTCAAATAAACAAAGATTAACTTTTGAACGAAAAACCTAAACAAGACGATTGAACATATGCCATTTAATGTCCTTATGGTGGTGAACAGTTCCGTACCAAATTTCCTGTAGATCCGAGAAATACTGTTCAAGTTATGACATGAACAGACATTGGACTGATGTACAAACACACGTACGGATGCTCGGACGGACAGATGTTTAAACAGTATACCCCTCTTTAATAATAACCACTGACATTTGACCTGTTATCTTGATTGCGGCCATCCTGTCTATTAATCTGGAAGGGAAAAGAGACAAGCAATGAAATATAAATCACGGTGCAAAAACAATATACCTAACATATAACCTACTATGACTGATAGACAGACGGACACCAAAATTAGTATTTTCAAATAAACAAAGATTAACTTTTGAACGAAAAACCTAAACAAGACGATTGAACATATGCCATTTAATGTCCTTATGGTGGTGAACAGTTCCGTACCAAATTTCCTGTAGATCCGAGCAATACTGTTCAAGTTATGACATGAACAGACATTGGACTGATGTACAAACACACGTACGGATGCTCGGACAGACAGATGTTTAAACAGTATACCCCTCTTTAATAAAAACCACTGACATTTGACCTGTTATCTTGATTGCGGCCATCCTGTCTATTAATCTAGAAGGGAAAAGAGACAAGCAATGAAATATAAATCACGGTGCAAAAACAATATACCTAACATATAACCTACTATGACTGATAGACAGACGGACACCAAAATTAGTATTTTCAAATAAACAAAGATTAACTTTTGAACGAAAAACCTAAACAAGACGATTGAACATATGCCATTTAGTGTCCTTATGGTGGTGAACAGTTCCGTACCAAATTTCCTGTAGATCCGAGCAATACTGTTCAAGTTATGACATGAACAGACATTGGACTGATGTACAAACACACGTACGGATGCTCGGACGGACAGATGTTTAAACAGTATACCCCTCTTTAATAATAACCACTGACATTTGACCTGTTATCTTGATTGCGGCCATCCTGTCTATTAATCTGGAAGGGAAAAGAGACAAGCAATGAAATATAAATCACGGTGCAAAAACAATATACCTAACATATAACCTACTATGACTGATAGACAGACGGACACCAAAATTAGTATTTTCAAACTAAACAAAGATTAACTTTTGAACGAAAAACCTAAACAAGACGATTGAACATATGCCATTTAATGTCCTTATGGTGGTGAACAGTTCCGTACCAAATTTCCTGTAGATCCGAGCAATACTGTTCAAGTTATGACATGAACAGACATTGGACTGATGTACAAACACACGTACGGATGCTCGGACGGACAGATGTTTAAACAGTATACCCCTCTATAATAATAACCACTGACATTTGACCTGTTATCTTGATTGCGGCCATCCTGTCTATTAATCTGGAAGGGAAAAGAGACAAGCAATGAAATATAAATCACGGTGCAAAAACAATATACCTAACATATAACCTACTATGACTGATAGACAGATGGACACCAAAATTAGTATTTTCAAATAAACAAAGATTAACTTTTGAACGAAAAACCTAAACAAGACGATTGAACATATGCCATTTAATGTCCTTATGGTGGTGAACAGTTCCGTACCAAATTTCCTGTAGATCCGAGCAATACTGTTCAAGTTATGACATGAACAGACATTGGACTGATGTACAAACACACGTACGGATGCTCGGACGGACAGATGTTTAAACAGTATACCCCTCTTTAATAATAACCACTGACATTTAACCTGTTATCTTGATTGCGGCCATCCTGTCTATTAATCTGGAATGGAAAAGAGACAAGCAATGAAATATAAATCACGGTGCAAAAACAATATACCTAACATATAACCTACTATGACTGATAGACAGATGGACACCAAAATTAGTATTTTCAAATAAACAAAGATTAACTTTTGAACGAAAAACCTAAACAAGACGATTGAACATATGCCATTTAATGTCCTTATGGTGGTGAACAGTTCCGTACCAAATTTCCTGTAGATTCGAGCAATACTGTTCAAGTTATGACATGAACAGACATTGGACTGATGTACAAACACACGTACGGATGCTCGGACAGACAGATGTTTAAACAGTATACCCCTCTTTAATAATAACCACTGACATTTGACCTGTTATCTTGATTGCGGCCATCCTGTCTATTAATCTGGAAGGGAAAAGAGACAAGCAATGAAATATAAATCACGGTGCAAAAACAATATACCTAACATATAACCTACTATGACTGATAGACAGATGGACACCAAAATTAGTATTTTCAAATAAACAAAGATTAACTTTTGAACGAAAAACCTGAACAAGACGATTGAACATATGCCATTTAATGTCCTTATGGTGGTGAACAGTTCCGTACCAAAGTTCCTGTAGATCCGAGCAATACTGTTCAAGTTATGACATGAACAGACATTGGACTGATGTACAAACACACGTACGGATGCTCGGACGGACAGATGTTTAAACAGTATACCCCTCTTTAATAATAACCACTGACATTTGACCTGTTATCTTGATTGCGGCCATCCTGTCTATTAATCTGGAAGGGAAAAGAGACAAGCAATGAAATATAAATCACGGTGCAAAAACAATATACCTAACATATAACCTACTATGACTGATAGACAGATGGACACCAAAATTAGTATTTTCAAATAAACAAAGATTAACTTTTGAACGAAAAACCTGAACAAGACGATTGAACATATGCCATTTAATGTCCTTATGGTGGTGAACAGTTCCGTACCAAAGTTCCTGTAGATCCGAGCAATACTGTTCAAGTTATGACATGAACAGACATTGGACTGATGTACAAACACACGTACGGATGCTCGGACGGACAGATGTTTAAACAGTATACCCCTCTTTAATAATAACCACTGACATTTGACCTGTTATCTTGATTGCGGCCATCCTGTTTATTAATCTGGAAGGGAAAAGAGACAAGCAATGAAATATAAATCACGGTGCAAAAACAATATACCTAACATATAACCTACTATGACTGATAGACAGATGGACACCAAAATTAGTATTTTCAAATAAACAAAGATTAACTTTTGAACGAAAAACCTAAACAAGACGATTGAACATATGCCATTTAATGTCCTTATGGTGGTGAACAGTTCCGTACCAAATTTCCTGTAGATCCGAGCAATACTGTTCAAGTTATGACATGAACAGACATTGGACTGATGTACAAACACACGTACGGATGCTCGGACGGACAGATGTTTAAACAGTATACCCCTCTTTAATAATAACCACTGACATTTGACCTGTTATCTTGATTGCGGCCATCCTGTCTATTAATCTGGAAGGGAAAAGAGACAAGCAATGAAATATAAATCACGGTGCAAAAACAATATACCTAACATATAACCTACTATGACTGATAGACAGATGGACACCAAAGTTAGTATTTTCAAATAAACAAAGATTAACTTTTGAACGAAAAACCTAAACAAGACGATTGAACATATGCCATTTAATGTCCTTATGGTGGTGAACAGTTCCGTACCAAATTTCCTGTAGATCCGAGAAATACTGTTCAAGTTATGACATGAACAGACATTGGACTGATGTACAAACACACGTACGGATGCTCGGACGGACAGATGTTTAAACAGTATACCCCTCTTTAATAATAACCACTGACATTTGACCTGTTATCTTGATTGCGGCCATCCTGTCTATTAATCTGGAAGGGAAAAGAGACAAGCAATGAAATATAAATCACGGTGCAAAAACAATATACCTAACATATAACCTACTATGACTGATAGACAGACGGACACCAAAATTAGTATTTTCAAATAAACAAAGATTAACTTTTGAACGAAAAACCTAAACAAGACGATTGAACATATGCCATTTAATGTCCTTATGGTGGTGAACAGTTCCGTACCAAATTTCCTGTAGATCCGAGCAATACTGTTCAAGTTATGACATGAACAGACATTGGACTGATGTACAAACACACGTACGGATGCTCGGACGGACAGATGTTTAAACAGTATACCCCTCTTTAATAATAACCACTGACATTTGACCTGTTATCTTGATTGCGGCCATCCTGTCTATTAATCTGGAAGGGAAAAGAGACAAGCAATGAAATATAAATCACGGTGCAAAACAATATACCTAACATATAACCTACTATGACTGATAGACAGATGGACACCAAAATTAGTATTTTCAAATAAACAAAGATTAACTTTTGAACGAAAAACCTAAACAAGACGATTGAACATATGCCATTTAATGTCCTTATGGTGGTGAACAGTTCCGTACCAAATTTCCTGTAGATCCGAGCAATACTGTTCAAGTTATGACATGAACAGACATTGGACTGATGTACAAACACACGTACGGATGCTCGGACGGACAGATGTTTAAACAGTATACCCCTCTTTAATAATAACCACTGACATTTGACCTGTTATCTTGATTGCGGCCATCCTGTCTATTAATCTGGAAGGGAAAAGAGACAAGCAATGAAATATAAATCACGGTGCAAAAACAATATACCTAACATATAACCTACTATGACTGATAGACAGATGGACACCAAAATTAGTATTTTCAAATAAACAAAGATTAACTTTTGAACGAAAAACCTAAACAAGACGATTGAACATATGCCATTTAATGTCCTTATGGTGGTGAACAGTTCCGTACCAAATTTCCTGTAGATCCGAGCAATACTGTTCAAGTTATGACATGAACAGACATTGGACTGATGTACAAACACACGTACGGATGCTCGGACGGACAGATGTTTAAACAGTATACCCCTCTTTAATAATAACCACTGACATTTGACCTGTTATCTTGATTGCGGCCATCCTGTCTATTAATCTGGAAGGGAAAAGAGACAAGCAATGAAATATAAATCACGGTGCAAAAACAATATACCTAACATATAACCTACTATGACTGATAGACAGATGGACACCAAAATTAGTATTTTCAAATAAACAAAGATTAACTTTTGAACGAAAAACCTAAACAAGACGATTGAACATATGCCATTTAATGTCCTTATGGTGGTGAACAGTTCCGTACCAAATTTCCTGTAGATCCGAGCAATACTGTTCAAGTTATGACATGAACAGACATTGGACTGATGTACAAACACACGTACGGATGCTCGGACGGACAGATGTTTAAACAGTATACCCCTCTTTAATAATAACCACTGACATTTGACCTGTTATCTTGATTGCGGCCATCCTGTCTATTAATCTGGAAGGGAAAAGAGACAAGCAATGAAATATAAATCACGGTGCAAAAACAATATACCTAACATATAACCTACTATGACTGATAGACAGATGGACACCAAAATTAGTATTTTCAAATAAACAAAGATTAACTTTTGAACGAAAAACCTAAACAAGACGATTGAACATATGCCATTTAATGTCCTTATGGTGGTGAACAGTTCCGTACCAAATTTCCTGTAGATCCGAGAAATACAGTTCAAGTTATGACATGAACAGACATTGGACTGATGTACAAACACACGTACGGATGCTCGGACGGACAGATGTTTAAACAGTATACCCCTCTTTAATAATAACCACTGACATTTGACCTGTTATCTTGATTGCGGCCATCCTGTCTATTAATCTGGAAGGGAAAAGAGACAAGCAATGAAATATAAATCACGGTGCAAAAACAATATACCTAACATATAACCTACTATGACTGATAGACAGACGGACACCAAAATTAGTATTTTCAAATAAACAAAGATTAACTTTTGAACGAAAAACCTAAACAAGACGATTGAACATATGCCATTTAATGTCCTTATGGTGGTGAACAGTTCCGTACCAAATTTCCTGTAGATCCGAGCAATACTGTTCAAGTTATGACATGAACAGACATTGGACTGATGTACAAACACACGTACGGATGCTCGGACGGACAGATGTTTAAACAGTATACCCCTCTTTAATAATAACCACTGACATTTGACCTGTTATCTTGATTGCGGCCATCCTGTCTATTAATCTGGAAGGGAAAAGAGACAAGCAATGAAATATAAATCACGGTGCAAAAACAATATACCTAACATATAACCTACTATGACTGATAGACAGATGGACACCAAAATTAGTATTTTCAAATAAACAAAGATTAACTTTTGAACGAAAAACCTAAACAAGACGATTGAACATATGCCATTTAATGTCCTTATGGTGGTGAACAGTTCCGTACCAAATTTCCTGTAGATCCGAGCAATACTGTTCAAGTTATGACATGAACAGACATTGGACTGATGTACAAACACACGTACGGATGCTCGGACGGACAGATGTTTAAACAGTATACCCCTCTTTAATAATAACCACTGACATTTGACCTGTTATCTTGATTGCGGCCATCCTGTCTATTAATCTGGAAGGGAAAAGAGACAAGCAATGAAATATAAATCACGGTGCAAAAACAATATACCTAACATATAACCTACTATGACTGATAGACAGATGGACACCAAAATTAGTATTTTCAAATAAACAAAGATTAACTTTTGAACGAAAAACCTAAACAAGACGATTGAACATATGCCATTTAATGTCCTTATGGTGGTGAACAGTTCCGTACCAAATTTCCTGTAGATCCGAGCAATACTGTTCAAGTTATGACATGAACAGACATTGGACTGATGTACAAACACACGTACGGATGCTCGGACGGACAGATGTTTAAACAGTATACCCTCTTTAATAATAACCACTGACATTTGACCTGTTATCTTGATTGCGGCCATCCTGTCTATTAATCTGGAAGGGAAAAGAGACAAGCAATGAAATATAAATCACGGTGCAAAAACAATATACCTAACATATAACCTACTATGACTGATAGACAGATGGACACCAAAATTAGTATTTTCAAATAAACAAAGATTAACTTTTGAACGAAAAACCTAAACAAGACGATTGAACATATGCCATTTAATGTCCTTATGGTGGTGAACAGTTCCGTACCAAATTTCCTGTAGATCCGAGCAATACTGTTCAAGTTATGACATGAACAGACATTGGACTGATGTACAAACACACGTACGGATGCTCGGACGGACAGATGTTTAAACAGTATACCCCTCTTTAATAATAACCACTGACATTTGACCTGTTATCTTGATTGCGGCCATCCTGTCTATTAATCTGGAAGGGAAAAGAGACAAGCAATGAAATATAAATCACGGTGCAAAAACAATATACCTAACATATAACCTACTATGACTGATAGACAGATGGACACCAAAATTAGTATTTTCAAATAAACAAAGATTAACTTTTGAACGAAAAACCTAAACAAGACGATTGAACATATGCCATTTAATGTCCTTATGGTGGTGAACAGTTCCGTACCAAATTTCCTGTAGATCCGAGCAATACTGTTCAAGTTATGACATGAACAGACATTGGACTGATGTACAAACACACGTACGGATGCTCGGACGGACAGATGTTTAAACAGTATACCCCTCTTTAATAATAACCACTGACATTTGACCTGTTATCTTGATTGCGGCCATCCTGTCTATTAATCTGGAAGGGAAAAGAGACAAGCAATGAAATATAAATCACGGTGCAAAAACAATATACCTAACATATAACCTACTATGACTGATAGACAGATGGACACCAAAATTAGTATTTTCAAATAAACAAAGATTAACTTTTGAACGAAAAACCTAAACAAGACGATTGAACATATGCCATTTAATGTCCTTATGGTGGTAAACAGTTCCGTACCAAATTTCCTGTAGATCCGAGCAATACTGTTCAAGTTATGACATGAACAGACATTGGACTGATGTACAAACACACGTACGGATGCTCGGACGGACAGATGTTTAAACAGTATACCCCTCTTTAATAATAACCACTGACATTTGACCTGTTATCTTGATTGCGGCCATCCTGTCTATTAATCTGGAAGGGAAAAGAGACAAGCAATGAAATATAAATCACGGTGCAAAAACAATATACCTAACATATAACCTACTATGACTGATAGACAGATGGACACCAAAATTAGTATTTTCAAATAAACAAAGATTAACTTTTGAACGAAAAACCTAAACAAGACGATTGAACATATGCCATTTAATGTCCTTATGGTGGTGAACAGTTCCGTACCAAATTTCCTGTAGATCCGAGCAATACTGTTCAAGTTATGACATGAACAGACATTGGACTGATGTACAAACACACGTACGGATGCTCGGACGGACAGATGTTTAAACAGTATACCCCTCTTTAATAATAACCACTGACATTTGACCTGTTATCTTGATTGCGGCCATCCTGTCTATTAATCTGGAAGGGAAAAGAGACAAGCAATGAAATATAAATCACGGTGCAAAAACAATATACCTAACATATAACCTACTATGACTGATAGACAGATGGACACCAAAATTAGTATTTTCAAATAAACAAAGATTAACTTTTGAACGAAAAACCTAAACAAGACGATTGAACATATGCCATTTAATGTCCTTATGGTGGTGAACAGTTCCGTACCAAATTTCCTGTAGATCCGAGCAATACTGTTCAAGTTATGACATGAACAGACATTGGACTGATGTACAAACACACGTACGGATGCTCGGACGGACAGATGTTTAAACAGTATACCCCTCTTTAATAATAACCACTGACATTTGACCTGTTATCTTGATTGCGGCCATCCTGTCTATTAATCTGGAAGGGAAAAGAGACAAGCAATGAAATATAAATCACGGTGCAAAAACAATATACCTAACATATAACCTACTATGACTGATAGACAGATGGACACCAAAATTAGTATTTTCAAATAAACAAAGATTAACTTTTGAACGAAAAACCTAAACAAGACGATTGAACATATGCCATTTAATGTCCTTATGGTGGTGAACAGTTCCGTACCAAATTTCCTGTAGATCCGAGCAATACTGTTCAAGTTATGACATGAACAGACATTGGACTGATGTACAAACACACGTACGGATGCTTGGATGGACAGATGTTTAAACAGTATACCCCTCTTTAATAATAACCACTGACATTTTACCTGTTATCTTGATTGCGGCCATCCTGTCTATTAATCTGGAAGGGAAAAGAGACAAGCAATGAAATATAAATCACGGTGCAAAAACAATGTACCTAACATATAACCTACTATGACTGATAGACAGATGGACACCAAAATTAGTATTTTCAAATAAACAAAGATTAACTTTTGAACGAAAAACCTAAACAAGACGATTGAACATATGCCATTTAATGTCCTTATGGTGGTGAACAGTTCCGTACCAAATTTCCTGTAGATCCGAGCAATACTGTTCAAGTTATGACATGAACAGACATTGGACTGATGTACAAACACACGTACGGATGCTCGGACGGACATATGTTTAAACAGTATACCCCTCTTTAATAATAACCACTGACATTTGACCTGTTATCTTGATTGCGGCCATCCTGTCTATTAATCTGGAAGGGAAAAGAGACAAGCAATGAAATATAAATCACGGTGCAAAAACAATATACCTAACATATAACCTACTATGACTGATAGACAGATGGACACCAAAATTAGTATTTTCAAATAAACAAAGATTAACTTTTGAACGAAAAACCTAAACAAGACGATTGAACATATGCCATTTAATGTCCTTATGGTGGTGAACAGTTCCGTACCAAATTTCCTGTAGATCCGAGCAATACTGTTCAAGTTATGACATGAACAGACATTGGACTGATGTACAAACACACGTACGGATGCTCGGACGGACAGATGTTTAAACAGTATACCCCTCTTTAATAATAACCACTGACATTTGACCTGTTATCTTGATTGCGGCCATCCTGTCTATTAATCTGGAAGGGAAAAGAGACAAGCAATGAAATATAAATCACGGTGCAAAAACAATATACCTAACATATAACCTACTATGACTGATAGACAGATGGACACCAAAATTAGTATTTTCAAATAAACAAAGATTAACTTTTGCACGAAAAACCTAAACAAGACGATTGAACATATGCCATTTAATGTCCTTATGGTGGTGAACAGTTCCGTACCAAATTTCCTGTAGATCCGAGCAATACTGTTCAAGTTATGACATGAACAGACATTGGACTGATGTACAAACACACGTACGGATGCTCGGACGGACAGATGTTTAAACAGTATACCCCTCTTTAATAATAACCACTGACATTTTACCTGTTATCTTGATTGCGGCCATCCTGTCTATTAATCTGGAAGGGAAAAGAGACAAGCAATGAAATATAAATCACGGTGCAAAAACAATATACCTAACATAACCTACTATGACTGATAGACAGATGGACACCAAAATTAGTATTTTCAAATAAACAAAGATTAACTTTTGAACGAAAAACCTAAACAAGACGATTGAACATATGCCATTTAATGTCCTTATGGTGGTGAACAGTTACGTACCAAATTTCCTGTAGATCCGAGCAATACTGTTCAAGTTATGACATGAACAGACATTGGACTGATGTACAAACACACGTACGGATGCTCGGACGGACAGATGTTTAAACAGTATACCCCTCTTTAATAATAACCACTGACATTTCACCTGTTATCTTGATTGCGGCCATCCTGTCTATTAATCTGGAAGGGAAAAGAGACAAGCAATGAAATATAAATCACGGTGCAAAAACAATATACCTAACATATAACCTACTATGACTGATAGACAGATGGACACCAAAATTAGTATTTTCAAATAAACAAAGATTAACTTTTGAACGAAAAACCTAAACAAGACGATTGAACATATGCCATTTAATGTCCTTATGGTGGTGAACAGTTCCGTACCAAATTTTCTGTAGATCCGAGCAATACTGTTCAAGTTATGACATGAACAGACATTGGACTGATGTACAAACACACGTACGGATGCTCGGACGGACAGATGTTTAAACAGTATACCCCTCTTTAATAATAACCACTGACATTTGACCTGTTATCTTGATTGCGGCCATCCTGTCTATTAATCTGGAAGGGAAAAGAGACAAGCAATGAAATATAAATCACGGTGCAAAAACAATATACCTAACATATAACCTACTATGACTGATAGACAGATGGACACCAAAATTAGTATTTTCAAATAAACAAAGATTAACTTTTGAACGAAAAACCTAAACAAGACGATTGAACATATGCCATTTAATGTCCTTATGGTGGTGAACAGTTCCGTACCAAATTTCCTGTAGATCCGAGCAATACTGTTCAAGTTATGACATGAACAGACATTGGACTGATGTACAAACACACGTACGGATGCTCGGACGGACAGATGTTTAAACAGTATACCCCTCTTTAATAATAACCACTGACATTTGACCTGTTATCTTGATTGCGGCCATCCTGTCTATTAATCTGGAAGGGAAAAGAGACAAGCAATGAAATATAAATCACGGTGCAAAAACAATATACCTAACATATAACCTACTATGACTGATAGACAGATGGACACCAAAATTAGTATTTTCAAATAAACAAAGATTAACTTTTGAACGAAAAACCTAAACAAGACGATTGAACATATGCCATTTAATGTCCTTATGGTGGTGAACAGTTCCGTACCAAATTTCCTGTAGATCCGAGCAATACTGTTCAAGTTATGACATGAACAGACATTGGACTGATGTACAAACACACGTACGGATGCTCGGACGGACAGATGTTTAAACAGTATACCCCTCTTTAATAATAACCACTGACATTTGACCTGTTATCTTGATTGCGGCCATCCTGTCTATTAATCTGGAAGGGAAAAGAGACAAGCAATGAAATATAAATCACGGTGCAAAAACAATATACCTAACATATAACCTACTATGACTGATAGACAGATGGACACCAAAATTAGTATTTTCAAATAAACAAAGATTAACTTTTGAACGAAAAACCTAAACAAGACGATTGAACATATGCCATTTAATGTCCTTATGGTGGTGAACAGTTACGTACCAAATTTCCTGTAGATCCGAGCAATACTGTTCAAGTTATGACATGAACAGACATTGGACTGATGTACAAACACACGTACGGATGCTCGGACGGACAGATGTTTAAACAGTATACCCCTCTTTAATAATAACCACTGACATTTGACCTGTTATCTTGATTGCGGCCATCCTGTCTATTAATCTGGAAGGGAAAAGAGACAAGCAATGAAATATAAATCACGGTGCAAAAACAATATACCTAACATATAACCTACTATGACTGATAGACAGATGGACACCAAAATTAGTATTTTCAAATAAACAAAGATTAACTTTTGAACGAAAAACCTAAACAAGACGATTGAACATATGCCATTTAATGTCCTTATGGTGGTGAACAGTTGCGTACCAAATTTCCTGTAGATCCGAGCAATACTGTTCAAGTTATGACATGAACAGACATTGGACTGATGTACAAACACACGTACGGATGCTCGGACGGACAGATGTTTAAACAGTATACCCCTCTTTAATAATAACCACTGACATTTCACCTGTTATCTTGATTGCGGCCATCCTGTCTATTAATCTGGAAGGGAAAAGAGACAAGCAATGAAATATAAATCACGGTGCAAAAACAATATACCTAACATATAACCTACTATGACTGATAGACAGATGGACACCAAAATTAGTATTTTCAAATAAACAAAGATTAACTTTTGAACGAAAAACCTAAACAAGACGATTGAACATATGCCATTTAATGTCCTTATGGTGGTGAACAGTTCCGTACCAAATTTCCTGTAGATCCGAGCAATACTGTTCAAGTTATGACATGAACAGACATTGGACTGATGTACAAACACACGTACGGATGCTCGGACGGACAGATGTTTAAACAGTATACCCCTCTTTAATAATAACCACTGACATTTGACCTGTTATCTTGATTGCGGCCATCCTGTCTATTAATCTGGAAGGGAAAAGAGACAAGCAATGAAATATAAATCACGGTGCAAAAACAATATACCTAACATATAACCTACTATGACTGATAGACAGATGGACACCAAAATTAGTATTTTCAAATAAACAAAGATTAACTTTTGAACGAAAAACCTAAACAAGACGATTGAACATATGCCATTTAATGTCCTTATGGTGGTGAACAGTTCCGTACCAAATTTCCTGTAGATCCGAGCAATACTGTTCAAGTTATGACATGAACAGACATTGGACTGATGTACAAACACACGTACGGATGCTCGGACGGACAGATGTTTAAACAGTATACCCCTCTTTAATAATAACCACTGACATTTGACCTGTTATCTTGATTGCGGCCATCCTGTCTATTAATCTGGAAGGGAAAAGAGACAAGCAATGAAATATAAATCACGGTGCAAAAACAATATACCTAACATATAACCTACTATGACTGATAGACAGATGGACACCAAAATTAGTATTTTCAAATAAACAAAGATTAACTTTTGAACGAAAAACCTAAACAAGACGATTGAACATATGCCATTTAATGTCCTTATGGTGGTGAACAGTTCCGTACCAAATTTCCTGTAGATCCGAGCAATACTGTTCAAGTTATGACATGAACAGACATTGGACTGATGTACAAACACACGTACGGATGCTCGGACGGACATATGTTTAAACAGTATACCCCTCTTTAATAATAACCACTGACATTTGACCTGTTATCTTGATTGCGGCCATCCTGTCTATTAATCTGGAAGGGAAAAGAGACAAGCAATGAAATATAAATCACGGTGCAAAAACAATATACCTAACATATAACCTACTATGACTGATAGACAGATGGACACCAAAATTAGTATTTTCAAATAAACAAAGATTAACTTTTGAACGAAAAACCTAAACAAGACGATTGAACATATGCCATTTAATGTCCTTATGGTGGTGAACAGTTCCGTACCAAATTTCCTGTAGATCCGAGCAATACTGTTCAAGTTATGACATGAACAGACATTGGACTGATGTACAAACACACGTACGGATGCTCGGACGGACAGATGTTTAAACAGTATACCCCTCTTTAATAATAACCACTGACATTTGACCTGTTATCTTGATTGCGGCCATCCTGTCTATTAATCTGGAAGGGAAAAGAGACAAGCAATGAAATATAAATCACGGTGCAAAAACAATATACCTAACATATAACCTACTATGACTGATAGACAGATGGACACCAAAATTAGTATTTTCAAATAAACAAAGATTAACTTTTGAACGAAAAACCTAAACAAGACGATTGAACATATGCCATTTAATGTCCTTATGGTGGTGAACAGTTCCGTACCAAATTTCCTGTAGATCCGAGCAATACTGTTCAAGTTATGACATGAACAGACATTGGACTGATGTACAAACACACGTACGGATGCTCGGACGGACAGATGTTTAAACAGTATACCCCTCTTTAATAATAACCACTGACATTTTACCTGTTATCTTGATTGCGGCCATCCTGTCTATTAATCTGGAAGGGAAAAGAGACAAGCAATGAAATATAAATCACGGTGCAAAAACAATATACCTAACATATAACCTACTATGACTGATAGACAGATGGACACCAAAATTAGTATTTTCAAATAAACAAAGATTAACTTTTGAACGAAAAACCTAAACAAGACGATTGAACATATGCCATTTAATGTCCTTATGGTGGTGAACAGTTACGTACCAAATTTCCTGTAGATCCGAGCAATACTGTTCAAGTTATGACATGAACAGACATTGGACTGATGTACAAACACACGTACGGATGCTCGGACGGACAGATGTTTAAACAGTATACCCCTCTTTAATAATAACCACTGACATTTGACCTGTTATCTTGATTGCGGCCATCCTGTCTATTAATCTGGAAGGGAAAAGAGACAAGCAATGAAATATAAATCACGGTGCAAAAACAATATACCTAACATATAACCTACTATGACTGATAGACAGATGGACACCAAAATTAGTATTTTCAAATAAACAAAGATTAACTTTTGAACTAAAAACCTAAA
Organism: Siphonodentalium dalli; assembly: GCA_032622095.1. Taxonomy (NCBI): domain Eukaryota; kingdom Metazoa; phylum Mollusca; class Scaphopoda; order Gadilida; family Siphonodentaliidae; genus Siphonodentalium; species Siphonodentalium dalli. The sequence continues at coordinate 85,038,676 of CP136062.1, read as the reverse complement.
CAAGACGATTGAACATATGCCATTTAATGTCCTTATGGTGGTGAACAGTTCCGTACCAAATTTCCTGTAGATCCGAGCAATACTGTTCAAGTTATGACATGAACAGACATTGGACTGATGTACAAACACACGTACGGATGCTCGGACGGACAGATGTTTAAACAGTATACCCCTCTTTAATAATAACCACTGACATTTGACCTGTTATCTTGATTGCGGCCATCCTGTCTATTAATCTGGAAGGGAAAAGAGATAAGCAATGAAATATAAATCACGGTGCAAAAACAATATACCTAACATATAACCTACTATGACTGATAGACAGATGGACACCAAAATTAGTATTTTCAAATAAACAAAGATTAACTTTTGAACGAAAAACCTAAACAAGACGATTGAACATATGCCATTTAATGTCCTTATGGTGGTGAACAGTTCCGTACCAAATTTCCTGTAGATCCGAGCAATACTGTTCAAGTTATGACATGAACAGACATTGGACTGATGTACAAACACACGTACGGATGCTCGGACGGACAGATGTTTAAACAGTATACCCCTCTTTAATAATAACCACTGACATTTGACCTGTTATCTTGATTGCGGCCATCCTGTCTATTAATCTGGAAGGGAAAAGAGACAAGCAATGAAATATAAATCACGGTGCAAAAACAATGTACCTAACATATAACCTACTATGACTGATAGACAGATGGACACCAAAATTAGTATTTTCAAATAAACAAAGATTAACTTTTGAACGAAAAACCTAAACAAGACGATTGAACATATGCCATTTAATGTCCTTATGGTGGTGAACAGTTCCGTACCAAATTTCCTGTAGATCCGAGCAATACTGTTCAAGTTATGACATGAACAGACATTGGACTGATGTACAAACACACGTACGGATGCTCGGACGGACAGATGTTTAAACAGTATACCCCTCTTTAATAATAACCACTGACATTTTACCTGTTATCTTGATTGCGGCCATCCTGTCTATTAATCTGGAAGGGAAAAGAGACAAGCAATGAAATATAAATCACGGTGCAAAAACAATATACCTAACATATAACCTACTATGACTGATAGACAGATGGACACCAAAATTAGTATTTTCAAATAAACAAAGATTAACTTTTGAACGAAATACCTAAACAAGACGATTGAACATATGCCATTTAATGTCCTTATGGTGGTGAACAGTTCCGTACCAAATTTCCTGTAGATCCGAGCAATACTGTTCAAGTTATGACATGAACAGACATTGGACTGATGTACAAACACACGTACGGATGCTCGGACGGACAGATGTTTAAACAGTATACCCCTCTTTAATAATAACCACTGACATTTGACCTGTTATCTTGATTGCGGCCATCCTGTCTATTAATCTGGAAGGGAAAAGAGACAAGCAATGAAATATAAATCACGGTGCAAAAACAATATACCTAACATATAACCTACTATGACTGATAGACAGATGGACACCAAAATTAGTATTTTCAAATAAACAAAGATTAACTTTTGAACGAAAAACCTAAACAAGACGATTGAACATATGCCATTTAATGTCCTTATGGTGGTGAACAGTTCCGTACCAAATTTCCTGTAGATCCCAGCAATACTGTTCAAGTTATGACATGAACAGACATTGGACTGATGTACAAACACACGTACGGATGCTCGGACGGACAGATGTTTAAACAGTATACCCATCTTTAATAATAACCACTGACATTTGACCTGTTATCTTGAATGCGGCCATCCTGTCTATTAATCTGGAAGGGAAAAGAGACAAGCAATGAAATATAAATCACGGTGCAAAAACAATATACCTAACATATAACCTACTATGACTGATAGACAGATGGACACCAAAATTAGTATTTTCAAATAAACAAAGATTAACTTTTGAACGAAAAACCTAAACAAGACGATTGAACATATGCCATTTAATGTCCTTATGGTGGTGAACAGTTCCGTACCAAATTTCCTGTAGATCCGAGCAATACTGTTCAAGTTATGACATGAACAGACATTGGACTGATGTACAAACACACGTACGGATGCTCGGACGGACAGATGTTTAAACAGTATACCCCTCTTTAATAATAACCACTGACATTTGACCTGCTATCTTGATTGCGGCCATCCTGTCTATTAATCTGGAAGGGAAAAGAGACAAGCAATGAAATATAAATCACGGTGCAAAAACAATATACCTAACATATAACCTACTATGACTGATAGACAGATGGACACCAAAATTAGTATTTTCAAATAAACAAAGATTAACTTTTGAACGAAAAACCTAAACAAGACGATTGAACATATGCCATTTAATGTCCTTATGGTGGTGAACAGTTCCGTACCAAATTTCCTGTACATCCGAGCAATACTGTTCAAGTTATGACATGAACAGAAATTGGACTGATGTACAAACACATGTACGGATGCTCGGACGGACAGATGTTTAAACAGTATACCCCTCTTTAATAATAACCACTGACATTTGACCTGTTATCTTGATTGCGGCCATCCTGTCTATTAATCTGGAAGGGAAAAGAGACAAGAAATGAAATATAAATCACGGTGCAAAAACAATATACCTAACATATAACCTACTATGACTGATAGACAGATGGACACCAAAATTAGTATTTTCAAATAAACAAAGATTAACTTTTGAACGAAAAACCTAAACAAGACAATTGAACATATGCCATTTAATGTCCCTTATGGTGGTGAACAGTTCCGTACCAAATTTCCTGTAGATCCGAGCAATACTGTTCAAGTTATGACATGAACAGACATTGGACTGATGTACAAACACACGTACGGATGCTCGGACGGACAGATGTTTAAACAGTATACCCCTCTTTAATAATAACCACTGACATTTGACCTGTTATCTTGATTGCGGCCATCCTGTCTATTAATCTGGAAGGGAAAAGAGACAAGCAATGAAATATAAATCACGGTGCAAAAACAATGTACCTAACATATAACCTACTATGACTGATAGACAGATGGACACCAAAATTAGTATTTTCAAATAAACAAAGATTAACTTTTGAACGAAAAACCTAAACAAGACGATTGAACATATGCCATTTAATGTCCTTATGGTGGTGAACAGTTCCGTACCAAATTTCCTGTAGATCCGAGCAATACTGTTCAAGTTATGACATGAACAGACATTGGACTGATGTACAAACACACGTACGGATGCTCGGACGGACAGATGTTTAAACAGTATACCCCTCTTTAATAATAACCACTGACATTTTACCTGTTATCTTGATTGCGGCCATCCTGTCTATTAATCTGGAAGGGAAAAGAGACAAGCAATGAAATATAAATCACGGTGCAAAAACAATATACCTAACATATAACCTACTATGACTGATAGACAGATGGACACCAAAATTAGTATTTTCAAATAAACAAAGATTAACTTTTGAACGAAATACCTAAACAAGACGATTGAACATATGCCATTTAATGTCCTTATGGCGGTGAACAGTTCCGTACCAAATTTCCTGTAGATCCGAGCAATACTGTTCAAGTTATGACATGAACAGACATTGGACTGATGTACAAACACACGTACGGATGCTCGGACGGACAGATGTTTAAACAGTATACCCCTCTTTAATAATAACCACTGACATTTGACCTGTTATCTTGATTGCGGCCATCCTGTCTATTAATCTGGAAGGGAAAAGAGACAAGCAATGAAATATAAATCACGGTGCAAAAACAATATACCTAACATATAACCTACTATGACTGATAGACAGATGGACACCAAAATTAGTATTTTCAAATAAACAAAGATTAACTTTTGAACGAAAAACCTAAACAAGACGATTGAACATATGCCATTTAATGTCCTTATGGTGGTGAACAGTTCCGTACCAAATTTCCTGTAGATCCCAGCAATACTGTTCAAGTTATGACATGAACAGACATTGGACTGATGTACAAACACACGTACGGATGCTCGGACGGACAGATGTTTAAACAGTATACCCATCTTTAATAATAACCACTGACATTTGACCTGTTATCTTGAATGCGGCCATCCTGTCTATTAATCTGGAAGGGAAAAGAGACAAGCAATGAAATATAAATCACGGTGCAAAAACAATATACCTAACATATAACCTACTATGACTGATAGACAGATGGACACCAAAATTAGTATTTTCAAATAAACAAAGATTAACTTTTGAACGAAAAACCTAAACAAGACGATTGAACATATGCCATTTAATGTCCTTATGGTGGTGAACAGTTCCGTACCAAATTTCCTGTAGATCCGAGCAATACTGTTCAAGTTATGACATGAACAGACATTGGACTGATGTACAAACACACGTACGGATGCTCGGACGGACAGATGTTTAAACAGTATACCCCTCTTTAATAATAACCACTGACATTTGACCTGCTATCTTGATTGCGGCCATCCTGTCTATTAATCTGGAAGGGAAAAGAGACAAGCAATGAAATATAAATCACGGTGCAAAAACAATATACCTAACATATAACCTACTATGACTGATAGACAGATGGACACCAAAATTAGTATTTTCAAATAAACAAAGATTAACTTTTGAACGAAAAACCTAAACAAGACGATTGAACATATGCCATTTAATGTCCTTATGGTGGTGAACAGTTCCGTACCAAATTTCCTGTACATCCGAGCAATACTGTTCAAGTTATGACATGAACAGAAATTGGACTGATGTACAAACACATCTACGGATGCTCGGACGGACAGATGTTTAAACAGTATACCCCTCTTTAATAATAACCACTGACATTTGACCTGTTATCTTGATTGCGGCCATCCTGTCTATTAATCTGGAAGGGAAAAGAGACAAGAAATGAAATATAAATCACGGTGCAAAAACAATATACCTAACATATAACCTACTATGACTGATAGACAGATGGACACCAAAATTAGTATTTTCAAATAAACAAAGATTAACTTTTGAACGAAAAACCTAAACAAGACAATTGAACATATGCCATTTAATGTCCTTATGGTGGTGAACAGTTCCGTACCAAATTTCCTGTAGATCCGAGCAATACTGTTCAAGTTATGACATGAACAGACATTGGACTGATGTACAAACACACGTACGGATGCTCGGACGGACAGATGTTTAAACAGTATACCCCTCTTTAATAATAACCACTGACATTTGACCTGTTATCTTGATTGCGGCCATCCTGTCTATTAATCTGGAAGGGAAAAGAGACAAGCAATGAAATATAAATCACGGTGCAAAAACAATGTACCTAACATATAACCTACTATGACTGATAGACAGATGGACACCAAAATTAGTATTTTCAAATAAACAAAGATTAACTTTTGAACGAAAAACCTAAACAAGACGATTGAACATATGCCATTTAATGTCCTTATGGTGGTGAACAGTTCCGTACCAAATTTCCTGTAGATCCGAGCAATACTGTTCAAGTTATGACATGAACAGACATTGGACTGATGTACAAACACACGTACGGATGCTCGGACGGACAGATGTTTAAACAGTATACCCCTCTTTAATAATAACCACTGACATTTTACCTGTTATCTTGATTGCGGCCATCCTGTCTATTAATCTGGAAGGGAAAAGAGACAAGCAATGAAATATAAATCACGGTGCAAAAACAATATACCTAACATATAACCTACTATGACTGATAGACAGATGGACACCAAAATTAGTATTTTCAAATAAACAAAGATTAACTTTTGAACGAAATACCTAAACAAGACGATTGAACATATGCCATTTAATGTCCTTATGGCGGTGAACAGTTCCGTACCAAATTTCCTGTAGATCCGAGCAATACTGTTCAAGTTATGACATGAACAGACATTGGACTGATGTACAAACACACGTACGGATGCTCGGACGGACAGATGTTTAAACAGTATACCCCTCTTTAATAATAACCACTGACATTTGACCTGTTATCTTGATTGCGGCCATCCTGTCTATTAATCTGGAAGGGAAAAGAGACAAGCAATGAAATATAAATCACGGTGCAAAAACAATATACCTAACATATAACCTACTATGACTGATAGACAGATGGACACCAAAATTAGTATTTTCAAATAAACAAAGATTAACTTTTGAACGAAAAACCTAAACAAGACGATTGAACATATGCCATTTAATGTCCTTATGGTGGTGAACAGTTCCGTACCAAATTTCCTGTAGATCCCAGCAATACTGTTCAAGTTATGACATGAACAGACATTGGACTGATGTACAAACACACGTACGGATGCTCGGACGGACAGATGTTTAAACAGTATACCCATCTTTAATAATAACCACTGACATTTGACCTGTTATCTTGAATGCGGCCATCCTGTCTATTAATCTGGAAGGGAAAAGAGACAAGCAATGAAATATAAATCACGGTGCAAAAACAATATACCTAACATATAACCTACTATGACTGATAGACAGATGGACACCAAAATTAGTATTTTCAAATAAACAAAGATTAACTTTTGAACGAAAAACCTAAACAAGACGATTGAACATATGCCATTTAATGTCCTTATGGTGGTGAACAGTTCCGTACCAAATTTCCTGTAGATCCGAGCAATACTGTTCAAGTTATGACATGAACAGACATTGGACTGATGTACAAACACACGTACGGATGCTCGGACGGACAGATGTTTAAACAGTATACCCCTCTTTAATAATAACCACTGACATTTGACCTGCTATCTTGATTGCGGCCATCCTGTCTATTAATCTGGAAGGGAAAAGAGACAAGCAATGAAGTATAAATCACGGTGCAAAAACAATATACCTAACATATAACCTACTATGACTGATAGACAGATGGACACCAAAATTAGTATTTTCAAATAAACAAAGATTAACTTTTGAACGAAAAACCTAAACAAGACGATTGAACATATGCCATTTAATGTCCTTATGGTGGTGAACAGTTCCGTACCAAATTTCCTGTACATCCGAGCAATACTGTTCAAGTTATGACATAAACAGAAATTGGACTGATGTACAAACACATGTACGGATGCTCGGACGGACAGATGTTTAAACAGTATACCCCTCTTTAATAATAACCACTGACATTTGACCTGTTATCTTGATTGCGGCCATCCTGTCTATTAATCTGGAAGGGAAAAGAGACAAGAAATGAAATATAAATCACGGTGCAAAAACAATATACCTAACATATAACCTACTATGACTGATAGACAGATGGACACCAAAATTAGTATTTTCAAATAAACAAAGATTAACTTTTGAACGAAAAACCTAAACAAGACAATTGAACATATGCCATTTAATGTCCTTATGGTGGTGAACAGTTCCGTACCAAATTTCCTGTAGATCCGAGCAATACTGTTCAAGTTATGACATGAACAGACATTGGACTGATGTACAAACACACGTACGGATGCTCGGACGGACAGATGTTTAAACAGTATACCCCTCTTTAATAATAACCACTGACATTTGACCTGTTATCATGATTGCGGCCATCCTGTCTATTAATCTGGAAGGGAAAAGAGACAAGGAATGAAATATAAATCACGGTGCAAAAACAATATACCTAACATATAACCTACTATGACTGATAGACAGATGGACACCAAAATTAGTATTTTCAAATAAACAAAGATTAACTTTTGAACGAAAAACCTAAACAAGACGATTGAACATATGCCATTTAATGTCCTTATGGTGGTGAACAGTTCCGTACCAAATTTCCTGTAGATCCGAGCAATACTGTTTAAGTTATGACATGAACAGACATTGGACTGATGTACAAACACACGTACGGATGCTCGGACGGACAGATGTTTAAACAGTATACCCCTCTTTAATAATAACCACTGACATTTGACCTGTTATCTTGATTGCGGCCATCCTGTCTAATAATCTGGAAGGGAAAAGAGACAAGCAATGAAATATAAATCACGGTGCAAAAACAATATACCTAACATATAACCTACTATGACTGATAGACAGATGGACACCAAAATTAGTATTTTCAAATAAACAAAGATTAACTTTTGAACGAAAAACCTAAACAAGACGATTGAACTTATGCCATTTAATGTCCTTATGGTGGTGAACAGTTCCGTACCAAATTTCCTGTAGATCCGAGCAATACTGTTCAAGTTATGACATGAACAGACATTGGACTGATGTACAAACACACGTACGGATGCTCGGACGGACAGATGTTTAAACAGTATACCCCTCTTTAATAATAACCACTGACATTTGACCTGTTATCTTGATTGCGGCCATCCTGTCTATTAATCTGGAAGGGAAAAGAGACAAGCAATGAAATATAAATCACGGTGCAAAAACAATATACCTAACATATAACCTACTATGACTGATAGACAGATGGACACCAAAATTAGTATTTTCAAATAAACAAAGATTAACTTTTGAACGAAAAACCTAAACAAGACGATTGAACATATGCCATTTAATGTCCTTATGGTGGTGAACAGTTCCGTACCAAATTTCCTGTAGATCCCAGCAATACTGTTCAAGTTATGACATGAACAGACATTGGACTGATGTACAAACACACGTACGGATGCTCGGACGGACAGATGTTTAAACAGTATACCCCTCTTTAATAATAACCACTGACATTTGACCTGTTATCTTGATTGCGGCCATCCTGTCTATTAATCTGGAAGGGAAAAGAGACAAGCAATGAAATATAAATCACGGTGCAAAAACAATATACCTAACATATAACCTACTATGACTGATAGACAGATGGACACCAAAATTAGTATTTTCAAATAAACAAAGATTAACTTTTGAACGAAAAACCTAAACAAGACGATTGAACATATGCCATTTAATGTCCTTATGGTGGTGAACAGTTCCGTACCAAATTTCCTGTAGATCCGAGCAATACTGTTCAAGTTATGACATGAACAGACATTGGACTGATGTACAAACACACGTACGGATGCTCGGATGGACAGATGTTTAAACAGTATACCCCTCTTTAATAATAACCACTGACATTTGACCTGTTATCTTGATTGCGGCCATACTGTCTATTAATCTGGAAGGGAAAAGAGACAAGCAATGAAATATAAATCACGGTGCAAAAACAATATACCTAACATATAACCTACTATGACTGATAGACAGATGGACACCAAAATTAGTATTTTCAAATAAACAAAGATTAACTTTTGAACGAAAAACCTGAACAAGACGATTGAACATATGCCATTTAATGTCCTTATGGTGGTGAACAGTTCCGTACCAAATTTCCTGTAGATCCGAGCAATACTGTTCAAGTTATGACATGAACAGACATTGGACTGATGTACAAACACACGTACGGATGCTCGGACGGACAGATGTTTAAACAGTATACCCCTCTTTAATAATAACCACTGACATTTGACCTGTTATCTTGATTGCGGCCATCCTGTCTAATCTGGAAGGAAAAAGAGACAAGCAATGAAAGATAAATCACGGTGCAAAAACAATATACCTAACATATAACCTACTATGACTGATAGACAGATGGACACCAAAATTAGTATTTTCAAATAAACAAAGATTAACTTTTGAACGAAAAACCTAAACAAGACGATTGAACATATGCCATTTAATGTCCTTATGGTGGTGAACAGTTCCGTACCAAATTTCCTGTAGATCCGAGCAATACTGTTCAAGTTATGACATGAACAGACATTGGACTGATGTACAAACACACGTACGGATGCTCGGACGGACAGATGTTTAAACAGTATACCCCTCTTTAATAATAACCACTGACATTTGACCTGTTATCTTGATTGCGGCCATCCTGTCTATTAATCTGGAAGGGAAAAGAGACAAGCAATGAAATATAAATCACGGTGCAAAAACAATATACCTAACATATAACCTACTATGACTGATAGACAGATGGACACCAAAATTAGCATTTTTAAATAAACAAAGATTAACTTTTGAACGAAAAACCTAAACAAGACGATTGAACATATGCCATTTAATGTCCTTATGGTGGTGAACAGTTCCGTACCAAATTTCCTGTAGATCCGAGCAATACTGTTCAAGTTATGACATGAACAGACATTGGACTGATGTACAAACACACGTACGGATGCTCGGACGGACAGATGTTTAAACAGTATACCCCTCTTTAATAATAACCACTGACATTTGACCTGTTATCTTGATTGCGGCCATCCTGTCTATTAATCTGGAAGGGAAAAGAGACAAGCAATGAAATATAAATCACGGTGCAAAAACAATATACCTAACATATAACCTACTATGACTGATAGACAGATGGACACCAAAATTAGTATTTTCAAATAATCAAATATTAACTTTTGAACGAAAAACCTAAACAAGACGATTGAACATATGCCATTTAATGTCCTTATGGTGGTGAACAGTTCCGTACCAAATTTCCTGTAGATCCGAGCAATACTGTTCAAGTTATGACATGAACAGACATTGGACTGATGTACAAACACACGTACGGATGCTCGGATGGACAGATGTTTAAACAGTATACCCCTCTTTAATAATAACCACTGACATTTGACCTGTTATCTTGATTGCGGCCATCCTGTCTATTAATCTGGAAGGGAAAAGAGACAAGCAATGAAATATAAATCACGGTGCAAAAACAATATACCTAACATATAACCTACTATGACTGATAGACAGATGGACACCAAAATTAGTATTTTCAAATAAACAAAGATTAACTTTTGAACGAAAAACCTAAACAAGACGATTGAACATATGCCATTTAATGTCCTTATGGTGGTGAACAGTTCCGTACCAAATTTCCTGTAGATCCGAGCAATACTGTTCAAGTTATGACATGAACAGACATTGGACTGATGTACAAACACACGTACGGATGCTTGGACGGACAGATGTTTAAACAGTATACCCCTCTTCAATAATAACCACTGACATTTGACCTGTTATCTTGATTGCGGCCATCCTGTCTAATCTGGAAGGGAAAAGAGACAAGCAATGAAATATAAATCACGGTGCAAAAACAATATACCTAACATATAACCTACTATGACTGATAGACAGATGGACACCAAAATTAGTATTTTCAAATAAACAAAGATTAACTTTTGAACGAAAAACCTAAACAAGACGATTGAACATATGCCATTTAATGTCCTTATGGTGGTGAACAGTTCCGTACCAAATTTCCTGTAGATCCGAGCAATACTGTTCAAGTTATGACATGAACAGACATTGGACTGATGTACAAACACACGTACGGATGCTCGGACGGACAGATGTTTAAACAGTATACCCCTCTTTAATAATAACCACTGACATTTGACCTGTTATCTTGATTGCGGCCATCCTGTCTATTAATCTGGAAGGGAAAAGAGACAAGCAATGAAATATAAATCACGGTGCAAAAACAATATACCTAACATATAACCTACTATGACTGATAGACAGATGGACACCAAAATTAGCATTTTCAAATAAACAAAGATTAACTTTTGAACGAAAAACCTAAACAAGACGATTGAACATATGCCATTTAATGTCCTTATGGTGGTGAACAGTTCCGTACCAAATTTCCTGTAGATCCGAGCAATACTGTTCAAGTTATGACATGAACAGACATTGGACTGATGTACAAACACACGTACGGATGCTCGGATGGACAGATGTTTAAACAGTATACCCCTCTTTAATAATAACCACTGACATTTGACCTGTTATCTTGATTGCGGCCATCCTGTCTATTAATCTGGAAGGGAAAAGAGACAAGCAATGAAATATAAATCACGGTGCAAAAACAATATACCTAACATATAACCTACTATGACTGATAGACAGATGGACACCAAAATTAGTATTTTCAAATAAACAAAGATTAACTTTTGAACGAAAAACCTAAACAAGACGATTGAACATATGCCATTTAATGTCCTTATGGTGGTGAACAGTTCCGTACCAAATTTCCTGTAGATCCGAGCAATACTGTTCAAGTTATGACATGAACAGACATTGGACTGATGTACAAACACACGTACGGATGCTCGGACGGACAGATGTTTAAACAGTATACCCCTCTTTAATAATAACCACTGACATTTGACCTGTTATCTTGATTGCGGCCATCCTGTCTATTAATCTGGAAGGGAAAAGAGACAAGCAATGAAATATAAATCACGGTGCAAAAACAATATACCTAACATATAACCTACTATGACTGATAGACAGATGGACACCAAAATTAGTATTTTCAAATAAACAAAGATTAACTTTTGAACGAAAAACCTAAACAAGACGATTGAACATATGCCATTTAATGTCCTTATGGTGGTGAACAGTTCCGTACCAAATTTCCTGTAGATCCGAGCAATACTGTTCAAGTTATGACATGAACAGACATTGGACTGATGTACAAACACACGTACGGATGCTCGGACGGACAGATGTTTAAACAGTATACCCCTCTTTAATAATAACCACTGACATTTGACCTGTTATCTTGATTGCGGCCATCCTGTCTATTAATCTGGAAGGGAAAAGAGACAAGCAATGAAATATAAATCACGGTGCAAAAACAATATACCTAACATATAACCTACTATGACTGATAGACAGATGGACACCAAAATTAGTATTTTCAAATAAACAAAGATTAACTTTTGAACGAAAAACCTAAACAAGACGATTGAACATATGCCATTTAATGTCCTTATGGTGGTGAACAGTTCCGTACCAAATTTCCTGTAGATCCGAGCAATACTGTTCAAGTTATGACATGAACAGACATTGGACTGATGTACAAACACACGTACGGATGCTCGGACGGACAGATGTTTAAACAGTATACCCCTCTTTAATAATAACCACTGACATTTGACCTGTTATCTTGATTGCGGCCATCCTGTCTAATCTGGAAGGGAAAAGAGACAAGCAATGAAATATAAATCACGGTGCAAAAACAATATACCTAACATATAACCTACTATGACTGATAGACAGATGGACACCAAAATTAGTATTTTCAAATAAACAAAGATTAACTTTTGAACGAAAAACCTAAACAAGACGATTGAACATATGCCATTTAATGTCCTTATGGTGGTGAACAGTTCCGTACCAAATTTCCTGTAGATCCGAGCAATACTGTTCAAGTTATGACATGAACAGACATTGGACTGATGTACAAACACACGTACGGATGCTCGGACGGACAGATGTTTAAACAGTATACCCCTCTTTAATAATAACCACTGACATTTGACCTGTTATCTTGATTGCGGCCATCCTGTCTATTAATCTGGAAGGGAAAAGAGACAAGCAATGAAATATAAATCACGGTGCAAAAACAATATACCTAACATATAACCTACTATGACTGATAGACAGATGGACACCAAAATTAGCATTTTCAAATAAACAAAGATTAACTTTTGAACGAAAAACCTAAACAAGACGATTGAACATATGCCATTTAATGTCCTTATGGTGGTGAACAGTTCCGTACCAAATTTCCTGTAGATCCGAGCAATACTGTTCAAGTTATGACATGAACAGACATTGGACTGATGTACAAACACACGTACGGATGCTCGGACGGACAGATGTTTAAACAGTATACCCCTCTTTAATAATAACCACTGACATTTGACCTGTTATCTTGATTGCGGCCATCCTGTCTATTAATCTGGAAGGGAAAAGAGACAAGCAATGAAATATAAATCACGGTGCAAAAACAATATACCTAACATATAACCTACTATGACTGATAGACAGATGGACACCAAAATTAGTATTTTCAAATAAACAAAGATTAACTTTTGAACGAAAAACCTAAACAAGACGATTGAACATATGCCATTTAATGTCCTTATGGTGGTGAACAGTTCCGTACCAAATTTCCTGTAGATCCGAGCAATACTGTTCAAGTTATGACATGAACAGACATTGGACTGATGTACAAACACACGTACGGATGCTCGGACGGACAGATGTTTAAACAGTATACCCCTCTTTAATAATAACCACTGACATTTGACCTGTTATCTTGATTGCGGCCATCCTGTCTATTAATCTGGAAGGGAAAAGAGACAAGCAATGAAATATAAATCACGGTGCAAAAACAATATACCTAACATATAACCTACTATGACTGATAGACAGATGGACACCAAAATTAGTATTTTCAAATAAACAAAGATTAACTTTTGAACGAAAAACCTAAACAAGACGATTGAACATATGCCATTTAATGTCCTTATGGTGGTGAACAGTTCCGTACCAAATTTCCTGTAGATCCGAGCAATACTGTTCAAGTTATGACATGAACAGACATTGGACTGATGTACAAACACACGTACGGATGCTCGGACGGACAGATGTTTAAACAGTATACCCCTCTTTAATAATAACCACTGACATTTGACCTGTTATCTTGATTGCGGCCATCCTGTCTATTAATCTGGAAGGGAAAAGAGACAAGCAATGAAATATAAATCACGGTGCAAAAACAATATACCTAACATATAACCTACTATGACTGATAGACAGATGGACACCAAAATTAGTATTTTCAAATAAACAAAGATTAACTTTTGAACGAAAAACCTAAACAAGACGATTGACCATATGCCATTTAATGTCCTTATGGTGGTGAACAGTTCCGTACCAAATTTCCTGTAGATCCGAGCAATACTGTTCAAGTTATGACATGAACAGACATTGGACTGATGTACAAACACACGTACGGATGCTTGGATGGACAGATGTTTAAACAGTATACCCCTCTTTAATAATAACCACTGACATTTGACCTGTTATCTTGATTGCGGCCATCCTGTCTATTAATCTGGAAGGGAAAAGAGACAAGCAATGAAATATAAATCACGGTGCAAAAACAATATACCTAACATATAACCTACTATGACTGATAGACAGATGGACACCAAAATTAGTATTTTCAAATAAACAAAGATTAACTTTTGAACGAAAAACCTAAACAAGACGATTGAACATATGCCATTTAATGTCCTTATGGTGGTGAACAGTTCCGTACCAAATTTCCTGTAGATCCGAGCAATACTGTTCAAGTTATGACATGAACAGACATTGGACTGATGTACAAACACACGTACGGATGCTCGGACGGACAGATGTTTAAACAGTATACCCCTCTTTAATAATAACCACTGACATTTGACCTGTTATCTTGATTGCGGCCATCCTGTCTAATCTGGAAGGGAAAAGAGACAAGCAATGAAATATAAATCACGGTGCAAAAACAATATACCTAACATATAACCTACTATGACTGATAGACAGATGAACACCAAAATTAGTATTTTCAAATAAACAAAGATTAACTTTTGAACGAAAAACCTAAACAAGACGATTGAACATATGCCATTTAATGTCCTTATGGTGGTGAACAGTTCCGTACCAAATTTCCTGTAGATCCGAGCAATACTGTTCAAGTTATGACATGAACAGACATTGGACTGATGTACAAACACACGTACGGATGCTCGGACGGACAGATGCTTAAACAGTATACCCCTCTTTAATAATAACCACTGACATTTGACCTGTTATCTTGATTGCGGCCATCCTGTCTATTAATCTGGAAGGGAAAAGAGACAAGCAATGAAATATAAATCACGGTGAAAAAACAATATACCTAACATATAACCTACTATGACTGATAGACAGATGGACACCAAAATTAGTATTTTCAAATAAACAAAGATTAACTTTTGAACGAAAAACCTAAACAAGACGATTGAACATATGCCATTTAATGTCCTTATGGTGGTGAACAGTTCCGTACCAAATTTCCTGTAGATCCGAGCAATACTGTTCAAGTTATGACATGAACAGACATTGGACTGATGTACAAACACACGTACGGATGCTCGGACGGACAGATGTTTAAACAGTATACCCCTCTTTAATAATAACCACTGACATTTGACCTGTTATCTTGATTGCGGCCATCCTGTCTATTAATCTGGAAGGGAAAAGAGACAAGCAATGAAATATAAATCACGGTGCAAAAACAATATACCTAACATATAACCTACTATGACTGATAGACAGATGGACACCAAAATTAGTATTTTCAAATAAACAAAGATTAACTTTTGAACGAAAAACCTAAACAAGACGATTGAACATATGCCATTTAATGTCCTTATGGTGGTGAACAGTTCCGTACCAAATTTCCTGTAGATCCGAGCAATACTGTTCAAGTTATGACATGAACAGACATTGGACTGATGTACAAACACACGTACGGATGCTCGGACGGACAGATGTTTAAACAGTATACCCCTCTTTAATAATAACCACTGACATTTGACCTGTTATCTTGATTGCGGCCATCCTGTCTAATCTGGAAGGGAAAAGAGACAAGCAATGAAATATAAATCACGGTGCAAAAACAATATACCTAACATATAACCTACTATGACTGATAGACAGATGGACACCAAAATTAGTATTTTCAAATAAACAAAGATTAACTTGTGAACGAAAAACCTAAACAAGACGATTGAACATATGCCATTTAATGTCCTTATGGTGGTGAACAGTTCCGTACCAAATTTCCTGTAGATCCGAGCAATACTGTTCAAGTTATGACTTGAACAGACATTGGACTGATGTACAAACACACGTACGGATGCTCGGACGGTCAGATGTTTAAACAGTATACCCCTCTTTAATAATAACCACTGACATTTGACCTGTTATCTTGATTGCGGCCATCCTGTCTATTAATCTGGAAGGGAAAAGAGACAAGCAATGAAATATAAATCACGGTGCAAAAACAATATACCTAACATATAACCTACTATGACTGATAGACAGATGGACACCAAAATTAGTATTTTCAAATAAACAAAGATTAACTTTTGAACGAAAAACCTAAACAAGACGATTGAACATATGCCATTTAATGTCCTTATGGTGGTGAACAGTTCCGTACCAAATTTCCTGTAGATCCGAGCAATACTGTTCAAGTTATGACATGAACAGACATTGGACTGATGTACAAACACACGTACGGATGCTCGGACGGACAGATGTTTAAACAGTATACCCCTCTTTAATAATAACCACTGACATTTGACCTGTTATCTTGATTGCGGCCATCCTGTCTATTAATCTGGAAGGGAAAAGAGACAAGCAATGAAATATAAATCACGGTGCAAAAACAATATACCTAACATATAACCTACTATGACTGATAGACAGATGGACACCAAAATTAGTATTTTCAAATAAACAAAGATTAACTTTTGAACGAAAAACCTAAACAAGACGATTGAACATATGCCATTTAATGTCCTTATGGTGGTGAACAGTTCCGTACCAAATTTCCTGTAGATCCGAGCAATACTGTTCAAGTTATGACATGAACAGACATTGGACTGATGTACAAACACACGTACGGATGCTCGGACGGACAGATGTTTAAACAGTATACCCCTCTTTAATAATAACCACTGACATTTGACCTGTTATCTTGATTGCGGCCATCCTGTCTAATCTGGAAGGGAAAAGAGACAAGCAATGAAAGATAAATCACGGTGCAAAAACAATATACCTAACATATAACCTACTATGACTGATAGACAGATGAACACCAAAATTAGTATTTTCAAATAAACAAAGATTAACTTTTGAACGAAAAACCTAAACAAGACGATTGAACATATGCCATTTAATGTCCTTATGGTGGTGAACAGTTCCGTACCAAATTTCCTGTAGATCCGAGCAATACTGTTCAAGTTATGACATGAACAGACATTGGACTGATGTACAAACACACGTACGGATGCTCGGACGGACAGATGTTTAAACAGTATACCCCTCTTTAATAATAACCACTGACATTTGACCTGTTATCTTGATTGCGGCCATCCTGTCTATTAATCTGGAAGGGAAAAGAGACAAGCAATGAAATATAAATCACGGTGAAAAAACAATATACCTAACATATAACCTACTATGACTGATAGACAGATGGACACCAAAATTAGTATTTTCAAATAAACAAAGATTAACTTTTGAACGAAAAACCTAAACAAGACGATTGAACATATGCCATTTAATGTCCTTATGGTGGTGAACAGTTCCGTACCAAATTTCCTGTAGATCCGAGCAATACTGTTCAAGTTATGACATGAACAGACATTGGACTGATGTACAAACACACGTACGGATGCTCGGACGGACAGATGTTTAAACAGTATACCCCTCTTTAATAATAACCACTGACATTTGACCTGTTATCTTGATTGCGGCCATCCTGTCTATTAATCTGGAAGGGAAAAGAGACAAGCAATGAAATATAAATCACGGTGCAAAAACAATATACCTAACATATAACCTACTATGACTGATAGACAGATGGACACCAAAATTAGTATTTTCAAATAAACAAAGATTAACTTTTGAACGAAAAACCTAAACAAGACGATTGAACATATGCCATTTAATGTCCTTATGGTGGTGAACAGTTCCGTACCAAATTTCCTGTAGATCCGAGCAATACTGTTCAAGTTATGACATGAACAGACATTGGACTGATGTACAAACACACGTACGGATGCTCGGACGGACAGATGTTTAAACAGTATACCCCTCTTTAATAATAACCACTGACATTTGACCTGTTATCTTGATTGCGGCCATCCTGTCTAATCTGGAAGGGAAAAGAGACAAGCAATGAAATATAAATCACGGTGCAAAAACAATATACCTAACATATAACCTACTATGACTGATAGACAGATGGACACCAAAATTAGTATTTTCAAATAAACAAAGATTAACTTTTGAACGAAAAACCTAAACAAGACGATTGAACATATGCCATTTAATGTCCTTATGGTGGTGAACAGTTCCGTACCAAATTTCCTGTAGATCCGAGCAATACTGTTCAAGTTATGACTTGAACAGACATTGGACTGATGTACAAACACACGTACGGATGCTCGGACGGTCAGATGTTTAAACAGTATACCCCTCTTTAATAATAACCACTGACATTTGACCTGTTATCTTGATTGCGGCCATCCTGTCTATTAATCTGGAAGGGAAAAGAGACAAGCAATGAAATATAAATCACGGTGCAAAAACAATATACCTAACATATAACCTACTATGACTGATAGACAGATGGACACCAAAATTAGTATATTCAAATAAACAAAGATTAACTTTTGAACGAAAAACCTAAACAAGACGATTGAACATATGCCATTTAATGTCCTTATGGTGGTGAACAGTTCCGTACCAAATTTCCTGTAGATCCGAGCAATACTGTTCAAGTTATGACATGAACAGACATTGGACTGATGTACAAACACACGTACGGATGCTCGGACGGACATATGTTTAAACAGTATACCCCTCTTTAATAATAACCACTGACATTTGACCTGTTATCTTGATTGCGGCCATCCTGTCTATTAATCTGGAAGGGAAAAGAGACAAGCAATGAAATATAAATCACGGTGCAAAAACAATATACCTAACATATAACCTACTATGACTGATAGACAGATGGACACCAAAATTAGTATTTTCAAATAAACAAAGATTAACTTTTGAACGAAAAACCTAAACAAGACGATTGAACATATGCCATTTAATGTCCTTATGGTGGTGAACAGTTCCGTACCAAATTTCCTGTAGATCCGAGCAATACTGTTCAAGTTATGACATGAACAGACATTGGACTGATGTACAAACACACGTACGGATGCTCGGACGGACAGATGTTTAAACAGTATACCCCTCTTTAATAATAACCACTGACATTTGACCTGTTATCTTGATTGCGGCCATCCTGTCTATTAATCTGGAAGGGAAAAGAGACAAGCAATGAAATATAAATCACGGTGCAAAAACAATATACCTAACATATAACCTACTATGACTGATAGACAGATGGACACCAAAATTAGTATTTTCAAATAAACAAAGATTGACTTTTGAACGAAAAACCTAAACAAGACGATTGAACATATGCCATTTAATGTCCTTATGGTGGTGAACAGTTCCGTACCAAATTTCCTGTAGATCCGAGCAATACTGTTCAAGTTATGACATGAACAGACATTGGACTGATGTACAAACACACGTACGGATGCTCGGACGGACAGATGTTTAAACAGTATACCCCTCTTTAATAATAACCACTGACATTTGACCTGTTATCTTGATTGCGGCCATCCTGTCTAATCTGGAAGGGAAAAGAGACAAGCAATGAAATATAAATCACGGTGCAAAAACAATATACCTAACATATAACCTATTATGACTGATAGACAGATGGACACCAAAATTAGTATTTTCAAATAAACAAAGATTAACTTTTGAACGAAAAACCTAAACAAGACGATTGAACATATGCCATTTAATGTCCTTATGGTGGTGAACAGTTCCGTACCAAATTTCCTGTAGATCCGAGCAATACTGTTCAAGTTATGACATGAACAGACATTGGACTGATGTACAAACACACGTACGGATGCTCGGACGGACAGATGTTTAAACAGTATACCCCTCTTTAATAATAACCACTGACATTTGACCTGTTATCTTGATTGCGGCCATCCTGTCTATTAATCTGGAAGGGAAAAGAGACAAGCAATGAAATATAAATCACGGTGCAAAAACAATATACCTAACATATAACCTACTATGACTGATAGACAAATGGACACCAAAATTAGTATTTTCAAATAAACAAAGATTAACTTTTGAACGAAAAACCTAAACAAGACGATTGAACATATGCCATTTAATGTCCTTATGGTGGTGAACAGTTCCGTACCAAATTTCCTGTAGATCCGAGCAATACTGTTCAAGTTATGACATGAACAGACATTGGACTGATGTACAAACACACGTACGGATGCTCGGACGGACAGATGTTTAAACAGTATACCCCTCTTTAATAATAACCACTGACATTTGACCTGTTATCTTGATTGCGGCCATCCTGTCTAATCTGGAAGGGAAAAGAGACAAGCAATGAAATATAAATCACGGTGCAAAAACAATATACCTAACATATAACCTACTATGACTGATAGACAGATGGACACCAAAATTAGTATTTTCAAATAAACAAAGATTAACTTTTGAACGAAAAACCTAAACAAGACGATTGAACATATGCCATTTAATGTCCTTATGGTGGTGAACAGTTCCGTACCAAATTTCCTGTAGATCCGAGCAATACTGTTCAAGTTATGACATGAACAGACATTGGACTGATGTACAAACACACGTACGGATGCTCGGACGGACAGATGTTTAAACAGTATACCCCTCTTTAATAATAACCACTGACATTTGACCTGTTATCTTGATTGCGGCCATCCTGTCTATTAATCTGGAAGGGAAAAGAGACAAGCAATGAAATATAAATCACGGTGCAAAAACAATATACATAACATATAACCTACTATGACTGATAGACAGATGGACACCAAAATTAGTATTTTCAAATAAACAAAGATTAACTTTTGAACGAAAAACCTAAACAAGACGATTGAACATATGCCATTTAATGTCCTTATGGTGGTGAACAGTTCCGTACCAAATTTCCTGTAGATCCGAGCAATACTGTTCAAGTTATGACATGAACAGACATTGGACTGATGTACAAACACACGTACGGATGCTCGGACGGACAGATGTTTAAACAGTATACCCCTCTTTAATAATAACCACTGACATTTGACCTGTTATCTTGATTGCGGCCATCCTGTCTAATCTGGAAGGGAAAAGAGACAAGCAATGAAATATAAATCACGGTGCTAAAATAATATACCTAACATATAACCTACTATGACTGATAGACAGATGGACACCAAAATTAGTATTTTCAAATAAACAAAGATTAACTTTTGAACGAAAAACCTAAACAAGACGATTGAACATATGCCATTTAATGTCCTTATGGTGGTGAACAGTTCCGTACCAAATTTCCTGTAGATCCGAGCAATACTGTTCAAGTTATGACATGAACAGACATTGGACTGATGTACAAACACACGTACGGATGCTCGGATGGACAGATGTTTAAACAGTATACCCCTCTTTAATAATAACCACTGACATTTGACCTGTTATCTTGATTGCGGCCATCCTGTCTAATCTGGAAGGGAAAAGAGACAAGCAATGAAATATAAATCACAGTGCAAAAACAATATACCTAACATATAACCTACTATGACTGATAGACAGATGGACACCAAAATTAGTATTTTCAAATAAACAAAGATTAACTTTTGAACGAAAAACCTAAACAAGACGATTGAACATATGCCATTTAATGTCCTTATGGTGGTGAACAGTTCCGTACCAAATTTCCTGTAGATCCGAGCAATACTGTTCAAGTTATGACATGAACAGACATTGGACTGATGTACAAACACACGTACGGATGCTCGGACGGACAGATGTTTAAACAGTATACCCCTCTTTAATAAAACCACTGACATTTGACCTGTTATCTTGATTGCGGCCATCCTGTCTATTAATCTGGAAGGGAAAAGAGACAAGCAATGAAATATAAATCACGGTGCAAAAACAATATACCTAACATATAACCTACTATGACTGATAGACAGATGGACACCAAAATTAGTATTTTCAAATAAACAAAGATTAACTTTTGAACGAAAAACCTAAACAAGACGATTGAACATATGCCATTTAATGTCCTTATGGTGGTGAACAGTTCCGTACCAAATTTCCTGTAGATCCGAGCAATACTGTTCAAGTTATGACATGAACAGCGATTGGACTGATGTACAAACACACGTATGGATGCTCGGACGGACAGATGTTTAAACAGTATACCCCTCTTTAATAATAAACACTGACATTTGACCTGTTATCTTGATTGCGGCCATCCTGTCTATTAATCTGGAAGGGAAAAGAGACAAGCAATGAAATATAAATCACGGTGCAAAAACAATATACCTAACATATAACCTACTATGACTGATAGACAGATGGACACCAAAATTAGTATTTTCAAATAAACAAAGATTAACTTTTGAACGAAAAACCTAAACAAGACGATTGAACATATGCCATTTAATGTCCTTATGGTGGTGAACAGTTCCATACCAAATTTCCTGTAGATCCGAGCAATACTGTTCAAGTTATGACATGAACAGACATTGGACTGATGTACAAACACACGTACGGATGCTCGGACAGACAGATGTTTAAACAGTATACCTCTCTTTAATAATAACCACTGACATTTGACCTGTTATCTTGATTGCGGCCATCCTGTCTATTAATCTGGAAGGGAAAAGAGACAAGCAATGAAATATAAATCACGGTGCAAAAACAATATACCTAACATATAACCTACTATGACTGATAGACAGATGGACACCAAAATTAGTATTTTCAAATAAACAAAGATTAACTTTTGAACGAAAAACCTAAACAAGACGATTGAACATATGCCATTTAATGTCCTTATGGTGGTGAACAGTTCCGTACCAAATTTCCTGTAGATCCGAGCAATACTGTTCAAGTTATGACATGAACAGACATTGGACTGATGTACAAACACACGTACGGATGCTCGGACGGACAGATGTTTAAACAGTATACCCCTCTTTAATAATAACCACTGACATTTGACCTGTTATCTTGATTGCGGCCATCCTGTCTATTAATCTGGAAGGGAAAAGAGACAAGCAATGAAATATAAATCACGGTGCAAAAACAATATACCTAACATATAACCTACTATGACTGATAGACAGATGGACACCAAAATTAGTATTTTCAAATAAACAAAGATTAACTTTTGAACGAAAAACCTAAACAAGACGATTGAACATATGCCATTTAATGTCCTTATGGTGGTGAACAGTTCCGTACCAAATTTCCTGTAGATCCGAGCAATACTGTTCAAGTTATGACATGAACAGACATTGGACTGATGTACAAACACACGTACGGATGCTCGGACGGACAGATGTTTAAACAGTATACCCCTCTTTAATAATAACCACTGACATTTGACCTGTTATCTTGATTGCGGACATCCTGTCTATTAATTTGGAAGGGAAAAGAGACAAGCAATGAAATATAAATCATGGTGCAAAAACAATATACCTAACATATAACCTACTATGACTGATAGACAGATGGACACCAAAATTAGTATTTTCAAATAAACAAAGATTAACTTTTGAACGAAAAACCAAAACAAGACGATTGAACATATGCCATTTAATGTCCTTATGGTGGTGAACAGTTCCGTACCAAATTTCCTGTAGATCCGCGCAATACTGTTCAAGTTATGACATGAACAGACATTGGACTGATGTACAAACACACGTACGGATGCTCGGACGGACAGATGTTTAAACAGTATACCCCTCTTTAATAATAACCACTGACATTTGACCTGTTATCTTGATTGCGGCCATCCTGTCTATTAATCTGGAAGGGAAAAGAGACAAGCAATGAAATATAAATCACGGTGCAAAAACAATATACCTAACATATAACCTACTATGACTGATAGACAGATGGACACCAAAATTAGTATTTTCAAATAAACAAAGATTAACTTTTGAACGAAAAACCAAAACAAGACGATTGAACATATGCCATTTAATGTCCTTATGGTGGTGAACAGTTCCGTACCAAATTTCCTGTAGATCCGAGCAATACTGTTCAAGTTATGACATGAACAGACATTGGACTGATGTACAAACACACGTACGGATGCTCGGACGGACAGATGTTTAAACAGTATACCCCTCTTTAATAATAACCACTGACATTTGACCTGTTATCTTGATTGCGGCCATCCTGTCTATTAATCTGGAAGGGAAAAGAGACAAGCAATGAAATATAAATCACGGTGCAAAAACAATATACCTAACATATAACCTACTATGACTGATAGACAGATGGACACCAAAATTAGTATTTTCAAATAAACAAAGATTAACTTTTGAACGAAAAACCTAAACAAGACGATTGAACATATGCCATTTAATGTCCTTATGGTGGTGAACAGTTCCGTACCAAATTTCCTGTAGATCCGAGCAATACTGTTCAAGTTATGACATGAACAGACATTGGACTGATGAACAAACACACGTACGGATGCTCGGACGGACAGATGTTTAAACAGTATACCCCTCTTTAATAATAACCACTGACATTTGACCTGTTATCTTGATTGCGGCCATCCTGTCTATTAATCTGGAAGGGAAAAGAGACAAGCAATGAAATATAAATCACGGTGCAAAAACAATATACCTAACATATAACCTACTATGACTGATAGACAGATGGACACCAAAATTAGTATTTTCAAATAAACAAAGATAAACTTTTGAACGAAAAACCTAAACAAGACGATTGAACATATGCCATTTAATGTCCTTATGGTGGTGAACAGTTCCGTACCAAATTTCCTGTAGATCCGAGCAATACTGTTCAAGTTATGACATGAACAGACATTGGACTGATGTACAAACACACGTACGGATGCTCGGACGGACAGATGTTTAAACAGTATACCCCTCTTTAATAATAACCACTGACATTTGACCTGTTATCTTGATTGCGGCCATCCTGTCTATTAATCTGGAAGGGAAAAGAGACAAGCAATGAAATATAAATCACGGTGCAAAAACAATATACCTAACATATAACCTACTATGACTGATAGACAGATGGACACCAAAATTAGTATTTTCAAATAAACAAAGATTAACTTTTGAACGAAAAACCTAAACAAGACGATTGAACATATGCCATTTAATGTCCTTATGGTGGTGAACAGTTCCATACCAAATTTCCTGTAGATCCGAGCAATACTGTTCAAGTTATGACATGAACAGACATTGGACTGATGTACAAACACACGTACGGATGCTCGGACGGACAGATGTTTAAACAGTATACCTATCTTTAATAATAACCACTGACATTTGACCTGTTATCTTGATTGCGGCCATCCTGTCTATTAATCTGGAAGGGAAAAGAGACAAGCAATGAAATATAAATCACGGTGCAAAAACAATATACCTAACATATAACCTACTATGACTGATAGACAGATGGACACCAAAATTAGTATTTTCAAATAAACAAAGATTAACTTTTGAACGAAAAACCTAAACAAGACGATTGAACATATGCCATTTAATGTCCTTATGGTGGTGAACAGTTCCGTACCAAATTTCCTGTAGATCCGAGCAATACTGTTCAAGTTATGACATGAACAGACATTGGACTGATGTACAAACACACGTACGGATGCTCGGACGGACAGATGTTTAAACAGTATACCCCTCTTTAATAATAACCACTGACATTTGACCTGTTATCTTGATTGCGGCCATCCTGTCTATTAATCTGGAAGGGAAAAGAGAAAAGCAATGAAATATAAATCACGGTGCAAAAACAATATACCTAACATATAACCTACTATGACTGATAGACAGATGGACACCAAAATTAGTATTTTCAAATAAACAAAGATTAACTTTTGAACGAAAAACCTAAACAAGACGATTGAACATATGCCATTTAATGTCCTTATGGTGGTGAACAGTTCCGTACCAAATTTCCTGTAGATCCGAGCAATACTGTTCAAGTTATGACATGAACAGACATTGGACTGATGTACAAACACACGTATGGATGCTCGGACGGACAGATGTTTAAACAGTATACCCCTCTTTAATAATAACCACTGACATTTGACCTGTTATCTTGATTGCGGCCATCCTGTCTATTAATCTGGAAGGGAAAAGAGACAAGCAATGAAATATAAATCACGGTGCAAAAACAATATACCTAACATATAACCTACTATGACTGACAGACAGATGGACACCAAAATTAGTATTTTCAAATAAACAAGGATTAACTTTTGAACGAAAAACCTAAACAAGACGATTGAACATATGCCATTTAATGTCCTTATGGTGGTGAACAGTTCCGTACCAAATTTCCTGTAGATCCGAGCAATACTGTTCAAGTTATGACATGAACAGACATTGGACTGATGTACAAACACACGTATGGATGCTCGGACGGACAGATGTTTAAAAAGTATACCCCTCTTTAATAATAACCACTGACATTTGACCTGTTATCTTGATTGCGGCCATCCTGTCTATTAATCTGGAAGG
Organism: Siphonodentalium dalli; assembly: GCA_032622095.1. NCBI lineage: Eukaryota > Metazoa > Mollusca > Scaphopoda > Gadilida > Siphonodentaliidae > Siphonodentalium > Siphonodentalium dalli. Next base: position 85,011,375 of record CP136062.1, on the reverse strand, counting down.
GAAAAGAGACAAGCAATGAAATATAAATCACGGTGCAAAAACAATATACCTAACATATAACCTACTATGACTGATAGACAGATGGACACCAAAATTAGTATTTTCAAATAAACAAAGATTAACTTTTGAACGAAAAACCTAAACAAGACGATTGAACATATGCCATTTAATGTCCTTATGGTGGTGAACAGTTCCGTACCAAATTTCCTGTAGATCTGAGCAATACTGTTCAAGTTATGACATGAACAGACATTGGACTGATGTACAAACACACGTACGGATGCTCGGACGGACAGATGTTTAAACAGTATACCCCTCTTTAATAATAACCACTGACATTTGACCTGTTATCTTGATTGCGGCCATCCTGTCTAATCTGGAAGGGAAAAGAGACAAGCAATGAAATATAAATCACGGTGCAAAAACAATATACCTAACATATAACCTACTATGACTGATAGACAGATGGACACCAAAATTAGTATTTTCAAATAAACAAAGATTAACTTTTGAACGAAAAACCTAAACAAGACGATTGAACATATGCCATTTAATGTCCTTATGGTGGTGAACAGTTCCGTACCAAATTTCCTGTAGATCCGAGCAATACTGTTCAAGTTATGACATGAACAGACATTGGTCTGATGTACAAACACACGTACGGATGCTCGGACGGACAGATGTTTAAACAGTATACCCCTCTTTAATAATAACCACTGACATTTGACCTGTTATCTTGATTGCGGCCATCCTGTCTAATCTGGAAGGGAAAAGAGACAAGCAATGAAATATAAATCACAGTGCAAAAACAATATACCTAACATATAACCTACTATGACTGATAGACAGATGGACACCAAAATTAGTATTTTCAAATAAACAAAGATTAACTTTTGAACGAAAAACCTAAACAAGACGATTGAACATATGCCATTTAATGTCCTTATGGTGGTGAACAGTTCCGTACCAAATTTCCTGTAGATCCGAGCAATACTGTTCAATTTATGACATGAACAGACATTGGACTGATGTACAAACACACGTACGGATGCTCGGACGGACAGATGTTTAAACAGTATACCCCTCTTTAATAATAACCACTGACATTTGACCTGTTATCTTGATTGCGGCCATCCTGTCTAATCTGGAAGGGAAAAGAGACAAGCAATGAAATATAAATCACGGTGCAAAAACAATATACCTAACATATAACCTACTATGACTGGTAGACAGACGGACACCAAAATTAGTATTTTCAAATAAACAAAGATTAACTTTTGAACGAAAAACCTAAACAAGACGATTGAACATATGCCATTTAATGTCCTTATGGTGGTGAACAGTTCCGTACCAAATTTCCTGTAGATCCGAGCAATACTGTTCAAGTTATGACATGAACAGACATTGGACTGATGTACAAACACACGTACGGATGCTCGGACGGACAGATGTTTAAACAGTATACCCCTCTTTAATAATAACCACTGACATTTGACCTGTTATCTTGATTGCGGCCATCCTGTCTATTAATCTGGAAGGGAAAAGAGACAAGCAATGAAATATAAATCACGGTGCAAAAACAATATACCTAACATATAACCTACTATGACTGATAGACAGATGGACACCAAAATTAGTATTTTCAAATAAACAAAGATTAACTTTTGAACGAAAAACCTAAACAAGACGATTGAACATATGCCATTTAATGTCCTTATGGTGGTGAACAGTTCCGTACCAAATTTCCTGTAGATCCGAGCAATACTGTTCAAGTTATGACATGAACAGACATTGGACTGATGTACAAACACACGTACGGATGCTCGGACGGACAGATGTTTAAACAGTATACCCCTCTTTAATAATAACCACTGACATTTGACCTGTTATCTTGATTGCGGCCATCCTGTCTATTAATCTGGAAAGGAAAAGAGACAAGCAATGAAATATAAATCACGGTGCAAAAACAATATACCTAACATATAACCTACTATGACTGATAGACAGATGGACACCAAAATTAGTATTTTCAAATAAACAAAGATTAACTTTTGAACGAAAAACCTAAACAAGACGATTGAACATATGCCATTTAATGTCCTTATGGTGGTGAACAGTTCCGTACCAAATTTCCTGTAGATCCGAGCAATACTGTTCAAGTTATGACATGAACAGACATTGGACTGATGTACAAACACACGTACGGATGCTCGGACGGACAGATGTTTAAACAGTATACCCCTCTTTAATAATAACCACTGACATTTGACCTGTTATCTTGATTGCGGCCATCCTGTCTATTAATCTGGAAGGGAAAAGAGACAAGCAATGAAATATAAATCACGGTGCAAAAACAATATACCTAACATATAACCTACTATGACTGATAGACAGATGGACACCAAAATTAATATTTTCAAATAAACAAAGATTAACTTTTGAACGAAAAACCTAAACAAGACGATTGAACATATGCCATTTAATGTCCTTATGGTGGTGAACAGTTCCGTACCAAATTTCCTGTAGATCCGAGCAATACTGTTCAAGTTATGACATGAACAGACATTGGACTGATGTACAAACACACGTACGGATGCTCGGACGGACAGATGTTTAAACAGTATACCCCTCTTTAATAATAACCACTGACATTTGACCTGTTATCTTGATTGCGGCCATCCTGTCTATTAATCTGGAAGGGAAAAGAGACAAGCAATGAAATATAAATCACGGTGCAAAAACAATATACCTAACATATAACCTACTATGACTGATAGACAGATGGACACCAAAATTAGTATTTTCAAATAAACAAAGATTAACTTTTGAACGAAAAACCTAAACAAGACGATTGAACATATGCCATTTAATGTCCTTATGGTGGTGAACAGTTCCGTACCAAATTTCCTGTAGATCCGAGCAATACTGTTCAAGTTATGACATGAACAGACATTGGACTGATGTACAAACACACGTACGGATGCTCGGACGGACAGATGTTTAAACAGTATACCCCTCTTTAATAATAACCACTGACATTTGACCTGTTATCTTGATTGCGGCCATCCTGTCTATTAATCTGGAAGGGAAAAGAGACAAGCAATGAAATATAAATCACGGTGCAAAAACAATATACCTAACATATAACCTACTATGACTGATAGACAGATGGACACCAAAATTAGTATTTTCAAATAAACAAAGATTAACTTTTGAACGAAAAACCTAAACAAGACGATTGAACATATGCCATTTAATGTCCTTATGGTGGTGAACAGTTCCGTACCAAATTTCCTGTAGATCCGAGCAATACTGTTCAAGTTATGACATGAACAGACATTGGACTGATGTACAAACACACGTACGGATGCTCGGACGGACAGATGTTTAAACAGTATACCCCTCTTTAATAATAACCACTGACATTTGACCTGTTATCTTGATTGCGGCCATCCTGTCTAATCTGGAAGGGAAAAGAGACAAGCAATGAAATATAAATCACGGTGCAAAAACAATATACCTAACATATAACCTACTATGACTGATAGACAGATGGACACCAAAATTAGTATTTTCAAATAAACAAAGATTAACTTTTGAACGAAAAACCTAAACAAGACGATTGAACATATGCCATTTAATGTCCTTATGGTGGTGAACAGTTCCGTACCAAATTTCCTGTAGATCCGAGCAATACTGTTCAAGTTATGACATGAACAGACATTGGACTGATGTACAAACACACGTATGGATGCTCGGACGGACAGATGTTTAAACAGTATACCCCTCTTTAATAATAACCACTGACATTTGACCTGTTATCTTGATTGCGGCCATCCTGTCTAATCTGGAAGGGAAAAGAGACAAGCAATGAAATATAAATCACGGTGCAAAAACAATATACCTAACATATAACCTACTATGACTGATAGACAGATGGACACCAAAATTAGTATTTTCAAATAAACAAAGATTAACTTTTGAACGAAAAACCTAAACAAGACGATTGAACATATGCCATTTAATGTCCTTATGGTGGTGAACAGTTTCGTACCAAATTTCCTGTAGATCCGAGCAATACTGTTCAATTTATGACATGAACAGACATTGGACTGATGTACAAACACACGTACGGATGCTCGGACGGACAGATGTTTAAACAGTATACCCCTCTTTAATAATAACCACTGACATTTGACCTGTTATCTTGATTGCGGCCATCCTGTCTAATCTGGAAGGGAAAAGAGACAAGCAATGAAATATAAATCACGGTGCAAAAACAATATACCTAACATATAACCTACTATGACTGGTAGACAGACGGACACCAAAATTAGTATTTTCAAATAAACAAAGATTAACTTTTGAACGAAAGACCTAAACAAGACGATTGAACATATGCCATTTAATGTCCTTATGGTGGTGAACAGTTCCGTACCAAATTTCCTGTAGATCCGAGCAATACTGTTCAAGTTATGACATGAACAGACATTGGACTGATGTACAAACACACGTACGGATGCTCGGACGGACAGATGTTTAAACAGTATACCCCTCTTTAATAATAACCACTGACATTTGACCTGTTATCTTGATTGCGGCCATCCTGTCTATTAATCTGGAAGGGAAAAGAGACAAGCAATGAAATATAAATCACGGTGCAAAAACAATATACCTAACATATAACCTACTATGACTGATAGACAGATGGACACCAAAATTAGTATTTTCAAATAAACAAAGATTAACTTTTGAACGAAAAACCTAAACAAGACGATTGAACATATGCCATTTAATGTCCTTATGGTGGTGAACAGTTCCGTACCAAATTTCCTGTAGATCCGAGCAATACTGTTCAAGTTATGACATGAACAGACATTGGACTGATGTACAAACACACGTACGGATGCTCGGACGGACAGATGTTTAAACAGTATACCCCTCTTTAATAATAACCACTGACATTTGACCTGTTATCTTGATTGCGGCCATCCTGTCTATTAATCTGGAAGGGAAAAGAGACAAGCAATGAAATATAAATCACGGTGCAAAAACAATATACCTAACATATAACCTACTATGACTGATAGACAGATGGACACCAAAATTAGTATTTTCAAATAAACAAAGATTAACTTTTGAACGAAAAACCTAAACAAGACGATTGAACATATGCCATTTAATGTCCTTATGGTGGTGAACAGTTCCGTACCAAATTTCCTGTAGATCCGAGCAATACTGTTCAAGTTATGACATGAACAGACATTGGACTGATGTACAAACACACGTACGGATGCTCGGACGGACAGATGTTTAAACAGTATACCCCTCTTTAATAATAACCACTGACATTTGACCTGTTATCTTGATTGCGGCCATCCTGTCTATTAATCTGGAAGGGAAAAGAGACAAGCAATGAAATATAAATCACGGTGCAAAAACAATATACCTAACATATAACCTACTATGACTGATAGACAGATGGACACCAAAATTAATATTTTCAAATAAACAAAGATTAACTTTTGAACGAAAAACCTAAACAAGACGATTGAACATATGCCATTTAATGTCCTTATGGTGGTGAACAGTTCCGTACCAAATTTCCTGTAGATCCGAGCAATATTGTTCAAGTTATGACATGAACAGACATTGGACTGATGTACAAACACACGTACGGATGCTCGGACGGACAGATGTTTAAACAGTATACCCCTCTTTAATAATAACCACTGACATTTGACCTGTTATCTTGATTGCGGCCATCCTGTCTATTAATCTGGAAGGGAAAAGAGACAAGCAATGAAATATAAATCACGGTGCAAAAACAATATACCTAACATATAACCTACTATGACTGATAGACAGATGGACACCAAAATTAGTATTTTCAAATAAACAAAGATTAACTTTTGAACGAAAAACCTAAACAAGACGATTGAACATATGCCATTTAATGTCCTTATGGTGGTGAACAGTTCCGTACCAAATTTCCTGTAGATCCGAGCAATACTGTTCAAGTTATGACATGAACAGACATTGGACTGATGTACAAACACACGTACGGATGCTCGGACGGACAGATATTTAAACAGTATACCCCTCTTTAATAATAACCACTGACATTTGACCTGTTATCTTGATTGCGGCCATCCTGTCTATTAATCTGGAAGGGAAAAGAGACAAGCAATGAAATATAAATCACGGTGCAAAAACAATATACCTAACATATAACCTACTATGACTGATAGACAGATGGACACCAAAATTAGTATTTTCAAATAAACAAAGATTAACTTTTGAACGAAAAACCTAAACAAGACGATTGAACATATGCCATTTAATGTCCTTATGGTGGTGAACAGTTCCGTACCAAATTTCCTGTAGATCCGAGCAATACTGTTCAAGTTATGACATGAACAGACATTGGACTGATGTACAAACACACGTACGGATGCTCGGACGGACAGATGTTTAAACAGTATACCCCTCTTTAATAATAACCACTGACATTTGACCTGTTATCTTGATTGCGGCCATCCTGTCTATTAATCTGGAAGGGAAAAGAGACAAGCAATGAAATATAAATCACGGTGCAAAAACAATATACCTAACATATAACCTACTATGACTGATAGACAGATGGACACCAAAATTAGTATTTTCAAATAAACAAAGATTAACTTTTGAACGAAAAACCTAAACAAGACGATTGAACATATGCCATTTAATGTCCTTATGGTGGTGAACAGTTCCGTACCAAATTTCCTGTAGATCCGAGCAATACTGTTCAAGTTATGACATGAACAGACATTGGACTGATGTACAAACACACGTACGGATGCTCGGACGGACAGATGTTTAAACAGTATACCCCTCTTTAATAATAACCACTGACATTTGACCTGTTATCTTGATTGCGGCCATCCTGTCTATTAATCTGGAAGGGAAAAGAGACAAGCAATGAAATATAAATCACGGTGCAAAAACAATATACCTAACATATAACCTACTATGACTGATAGACAGATGGACACCAAAATTAATATTTTCAAATAAACAAAGATTAACTTTTGAACGAAAAACCTAAACAAGACGATTGAACATATGCCATTTAATGTCCTTATGGTGGTGAACAGTTCCGTACCAAATTTCCTGTAGATCCGAGCAATACTGTTCAAGTTATGACATGAACAGACATTGGACTGATGTACAAACACACGTACGGATGCTCGGACGGACAGATGTTTAAACAGTATACCCCTCTTTAATAATAACCACTGACATTTGACCTGTTATCTTGATTGCGGCCATCCTGTCTATTAATCTGGAAGGGAAAAGAGACAAGCAATGAAATATAAATCACGGTGCAAAAACAATATACCTAACATATAACCTACTATGACTGATAGACAGATGGACACCAAAATTAGTATTTTCAAATAAACAAAGATTAACTTTTGAACGAAAAACCTAAACAAGACGATTGAACATATGCCATTTAATGTCCTTATGGTGGTGAACAGTTCCGTACTAAATTTCCTGTAGATCCGAGCAATACTGTTCAAGTTATGACATGAACAGACATTGGACTGATGTACAAACACACGTACGGATGCTCGGACGGACAGATATTTAAACAGTATACCCCTCTTTAATAATAACCACTGACATTTGACCTGTTATCTTGATTGCGGCCATCCTGTCTATTAATCTGGAAGGGAAAAGAGACAAGCAATGAAATATAAATCACGGTGCAAAAACAATATACCTAACATATAACCTACTATGACTGATAGACAGATGGACACCAAAATTAGTATTTTCAAATAAACAAAGATTAACTTTTGAACGAAAAACCTAAACAAGACGATTGAACATATGCCATTTAATGTCCTTATGGTGGTGAACAGTTCCGTACCAAATTTCCTGTAGATCCGAGCAATACTGTTCAAGTTATGACATGAACAGACATTGGACTGATGTACAAACACACGTACGGATGCTCGGACGGACAGATGTTTAAACAGTATACCCCTCTTTAATAATAACCACTGACATTTGACCTGTTATCTTGATTGCGGCCATCCTGTCTATTAATCTGGAAGGGAAAAGAGACAAGCAATGAAATATAAATCACGGTGCAAAAACAATATACCTAACATATAACCTACTATGACTGATAGACAGATGGACACCAAAATTAGTATTTTCAAATAAACAAAGATTAACTTTTGAACGAAAAACCTAAACAAGACGATTGAACATATGCCATTTAATGTCCTTATGGTGGTGAACAGTTCCGTACCAAATTTCCTGTAGATCCGAGCAATACTGTTCAAGTTATGACATGAACAGACATTGGACTGATGTACAAACACACGTACGGATGCTCGGACGGACAGATATTTAAACAGTATACCCCTCTTTAATAATAACCACTGACATTTGACCTGTTATCTTGATTGCGGCCATCCTGTCTATTAATCTGGAAGGGAAAAGAGACAAGCAATGAAATATAAATCACGGTGCAAAAACAATATACCTAACATATAACCTACTATGACTGATAGACAGATGGACACCAAAATTAGTATTTTCAAATAAACAAAGATTAACTTTTGAACGAAAAACCTAAACAAGACGATTGAACATATGCCATTTAATGTCCTTATGGTGGTGAACAGTTCCGTACCAAATTTCCTGTAGATCCGAGCAATACTGTTCAAGTTATGACATGAACAGACATTGGACTGATGCACAAACACACGTACGGATGCTCGGACGGACAGATGTTTAAACAGTATACCCCTCTTTAATAATAACCACTGACATTTGACCTGTTATCTTGATTGCGGCCATCCTGTCTATTAATCTGGAAGGGAAAAGAGACAAGCAATGAAATATAAATCACGGTGCAAAAACAATATACCTAACATATAACCTACTATGACTGATAGACAGATGGACACCAAAATTAGTATTTTCAAATAAACAAAGATTAACTTTTGAACGAAAAACCTAAACAAGACGATTGAACATATGCCATTTAATGTCCTTATGGTGGTGAACAGTTCCGTACCAAATTTCCTGTAGATCCGAGCAATACTGTTCAAGTTATGACATGAACAGACATTGGACTGATGTACAAACACACGTACGGATGCTCGGACGGACAGATGTTTAAACAGTATACCCCTCTTTAATAATAACCACTGACATTTGACCTGTTATCTTGATTGCGGCCATCCTGTCTATTAATCTGGAAGGGAAAAGAGACAAGCAATGAAATATAAATCACGGTGCAAAAACAATATACCTAACATATAACCTACTATGACTGATAGACAGATGGACACCAAAATTAGTATTTTCAAATAAACAAAGATTAACTTTTGAACGAAAAACCTAAACAAGACGATTGAACATATGCCATTTAATGTCCTTATGGTGGTGAACAGTTCCGTACCAAATTTCCTGTAGATCTGAGCAATACTGTTCAAGTTATGACATGAACAGACATTGGACTGATGTACAAACACACGTACGGATGCTCGGACGGACAGATGTTTAAACAGTATACCCCTCTTTAATAATAACCACTGACATTTGACCTGTTATCTTGATTGCGGCCATCCTGTCTAATCTGGAAGGGAAAAGAGACAAGCAATGAAATATAAATCACGGTGCAAAAACAATATACCTAACATATAACCTACTATGACTGATAGACAGATGGACACCAAAATTAGTATTTTCAAATAAACAAAGATTAACTTTTGAACGAAAAACCTAAACAAGACGATTGAACATATGCCATTTAATGTCCTTATGGTGGTGAACAGTTCCGTACCAAATTTCCTGTAGATCCGAGCAATACTGTTCAAGTTATGACATGAACAGACATTGGACTGATGTACAAACACACGTATGGATGCTCGGACGGACAGATGTTTAAACAGTATACCCCTCTTTAATAATAACCACTGACATTTGACCTGTTATCTTGATTGCGGCCATCCTGTCTAATCTGGAAGGGAAAAGAGACAAGCAATGAAATATAAATCACGGTGCAAAAACAATATACCTAACATATAACCTACTATGACTGATAGACAGATGGACACCAAAATTAGTATTTTCAAATAAACAAAGATTAACTTTTGAACGAAAAACCTAAACAAGACGATTGAACATATGCCATTTAATGTCCTTATGGTGGTGAACAGTTCCGTACCAAATTTCCTGTAGATCCGAGCAATACTGTTCAATTTATGACATGAACAGACATTGGACTGATGTACAAACACACGTACGGATGCTCGGACGGACAGATGTTTAAACAGTATACCCCTCTTTAATAATAACCACTGACATTTGACCTGTTATCTTGATTGCGGCCATCCTGTCTAATCTGGAAGGGAAAAGAGACAAGCAATGAAATATAAATCACGGTGCAAAAACAATATACCTAACATATAACCTACTATGACTGGTAGACAGACGGACACCAAAATTAGTATTTTCAAATAAACAAAGATTAACTTTTGAACGAAAGACCTAAACAAGACGATTGAACATATGCCATTTAATGTCCTTATGGTGGTGAACAGTTCCGTACCAAATTTCCTGTAGATCCGAGCAATACTGTTCAAGTTATGACATGAACAGACATTGGACTGATGTACAAACACACGTACGGATGCTCGGACGGACAGATGTTTAAACAGTATACCCCTCTTTAATAATAACCACTGACATTTGACCTGTTATCTTGATTGCGGCCATCCTGTCTATTAATCTGGAAGGGAAAAGAGACAAGCAATGAAATATAAATCACGGTGCAAAAACAATATACCTAACATATAACCTACTATGACTGATAGACAGATGGACACCAAAATTAGTATTTTCAAATAAACAAAGATTAACTTTTGAACGAAAAACCTAAACAAGACGATTGAACATATGCCATTTAATGTCCTTATGGTGGTGAACAGTTCCGTACCAAATTTCCTGTAGATCCGAGCAATACTGTTCAAGTTATGACATGAACAGACATTGGACTGATGTACAAACACACGTACGGATGCTCGGACGGACAGATGTTTAAACAGTATACCCCTCTTTAATAATAACCACTGACATTTGACCTGTTATCTTGATTGCGGCCATCCTGTCTATTAATCTGGAAGGGAAAAGAGACAAGCAATAAAATATAAATCACGGTGCAAAAACAATATACCTAACATATAACCTACTATGACTGATAGACAGATGGACACCAAAATTAGTATTTTCAAATAAACAAAGATTAACTTTTGAACGAAAAACCTAAACAAGACGATTGAACATATGCCATTTAATGTCCTTATGGTGGTGAACAGTTCCGTTCCAAATTTCCTGTAGATCCGAGCAATACTGTTCAAGTTATGACATGAACAGACATTGGACTGATGTACAAACACACGTACGGATGCTCGGACGGACAGATGTTTAAACAGTATACCCCTCTTTAATAATAACCACTGACATTTGACCTGTTATCTTGATTGCGGCCATCCTGTCTATTAATCTGGAAGGGAAAAGAGACAAGCAATGAAATATAAATCACGGTGCAAAAACAATATACCTAACATATAACCTACTATGACTGATAGACAGATGGACACCAAAATTAATATTTTCAAATAAACAAAGATTAACTTTTGAACGAAAAACCTAAACAAGACGATTGAACATATGCCATTTAATGTCCTTATGGTGGTGAACAGTTCCGTACCAAATTTCCTGTAGATCCGAGCAATATTGTTCAAGTTATGACATGAACAGACATTGGACTGATGTACAAACACACGTACGGATGCTCGGACGGACAGATGTTTAAACAGTATACCCCTCTTTAATAATAACCACTGACATTTGACCTGTTATCTTGATTGCGGCCATCCTGTCTATTAATCTGGAAGGGAAAAGAGACAAGCAATGAAATATAAATCACGGTGCAAAAACAATATACCTAACATATAACCTACTATGACTGATAGACAGATGGACACCAAAATTAGTATTTTCAAATAAACAAAGATTAACTTTTGAACGAAAAACCTAAACAAGACGATTGAACATATGCCATTTAATGTCCTTATGGTGGTGAACAGTTCCGTACCAAATTTCCTGTAGATCCGAGCAATACTGTTCAAGTTATGACATGAACAGACATTGGACTGATGTACAAACACACGTACGGATGCTCGGACGGACAGATATTTAAACAGTATACCCCTCTTTAATAATAACCACTGACATTTGACCTGTTATCTTGATTGCGGCCATCCTGTCTATTAATCTGGAAGGGAAAAGAGACAAGCAATGAAATATAAATCACGGTGCAAAAACAATATACCTAACATATAACCTACTATGACTGATAGACAGATGGACACCAAAATTAGTATTTTCAAATAAACAAAGATTAACTTTTGAACGAAAAACCTAAACAAGACGATTGAACATATGCCATTTAATGTCCTTATGGTGGTGAACAGTTCCGTACCAAATTTCCTGTAGATCCGAGCAATACTGTTCAAGTTATGACATGAACAGACATTGGACTGATGTACAAACACACGTACGGATGCTCGGACGGACAGATGTTTAAACAGTATACCCCTCTTTAATAATAACCACTGACATTTGACCTGTTATCTTGATTGCGGCCATCCTGTCTATTAATCTGGAAGGGAAAAGAGACAAGCAATGAAATATAAATCACGGTGCAAAAACAATATACCTAACATATAACCTACTATGACTGATAGACAGATGGACACCAAAATTAGTATTTTCAAATAAACAAAGATTAACTTTTGAACGAAAAACCTAAACAAGACGATTGAACATATGCCATTTAATGTCCTTATGGTGGTGAACAGTTCCGTACCAAATTTCCTGTAGATCCGAGCAATACTGTTCAAGTTATGACATGAACAGACATTGGACTGATGTACAAACACACGTACGGATGCTCGGACGGACAGATGTTTAAACAGTATACCCCTCTTTAATAATAACCACTGACATTTGACCTGTTATCTTGATTGCGGCCATCCTGTCTATTAATCTGGAAGGGAAAAGAGACAAGCAATGAAATATAAATCACGGTGCAAAAACAATATACCTAACATATAACCTACTATGACTGATAGACAGATGGACACCAAAATTAATATTTTCAAATAAACAAAGATTAACTTTTGAACGAAAAACCTAAACAAGACGATTGAACATATGCCATTTAATGTCCTTATGGTGGTGAACAGTTCCGTACCAAATTTCCTGTAGATCCGAGCAATACTGTTCAAGTTATGACATGAACAGACATTGGACTGATGTACAAACACACGTACGGATGCTCGGACGGACAGATGTTTAAACAGTATACCCCTCTTTAATAATAACCACTGACATTTGACCTGTTATCTTGATTGCGGCCATCCTGTCTATTAATCTGGAAGGGAAAAGAGACAAGCAATGAAATATAAATCACGGTGCAAAAACAATATACCTAACATATAACCTACTATGACTGATAGACAGATGGACACCAAAATTAGTATTTTCAAATAAACAAAGATTAACTTTTGAACGAAAAACCTAAACAAGACGATTGAACATATGCCATTTAATGTCCTTATGGTGGTGAACAGTTCCGTACCAAATTTCCTGTAGATCCGAGCAATACTGTTCAAGTTATGACATGAACAGACATTGGACTGATGTACAAACACACGTACGGATGCTCAGACGGACAGATATTTAAACAGTATACCCCTCTTTAATAATAACCACTGACATTTGACCTGTTATCTTGATTGCGGCCATCCTGTCTATTAATCTGGAAGGGAAAAGAGACAAGCAATGAAATATAAATCACGGTGCAAAAACAATATACCTAACATATAACCTACTATGACTGATAGACAGATGGACACCAAAATTAGTATTTTCAAATAAACAAAGATTAACTTTTGAACGAAAAACCTAAACAAGACGATTGAACATATGCCATTTAATGTCCTTATGGTGGTGAACAGTTCCGTACCAAATTTCCTGTAGATCCGAGCAATACTGTTCAAGTTATGACATGAACAGACATTGGACTGATGTACAAACACACGTACGGATGCTCGGACGGACAGATGTTTAAACAGTATACCCCTCTTTAATAATAACCACTGACATTTGACCTGTTATCTTGATTGCGGCCATCCTGTCTATTAATCTGGAAGGGAAAAGAGACAAGCAATGAAATATAAATCACGGTGCAAAAACAATATACCTAACATATAACCTACTATGACTGATAGACAGATGGACACCAAAATTAGTATTTTCAAATAAACAAAGATTAACTTTTGAACGAAAAACCTAAACAAGACGATTGAACATATGCCATTTAATGTCCTTATGGTGGTGAACAGTTCCGTACCAAATTTCCTGTAGATCCGAGCAATACTGTTCAAGTTATGACATGAACAGACATTGGACTGATGTACAAACACACGTACGGATGCTCGGACGGACAGATGTTTAAACAGTATACCCCTCTTTAATAATAACCACTGACATTTGACCTGTTATCTTGATTGCGGCCATCCTGTCTATTAATCTGGAAGGGAAAAGAGACAAGCAATGAGATATAAATCACGGTGCAAAAACAATATACCTAACATATAACCTACTATGACTGATAGACAGATGGACACCAAAATTAGTATTTTCAAATAAACAAAGAATAACTTTTGAACGAAAAAACCTAAACAAGACGATTGAACATATGCCATTTAATGTCCTTATGGTGGTGAACAGTTCCGTACCAAATTTCCTGTAGATCCGAGCAATACTGTTCAAGTTATGACATGAACAGACATTGGACTGATGTACAAACACACGTACGGATGCTCGGACGGACAGATGTTTAAACAGTATACCCCTCTTTAATAATAACCACTGACATTTGACCTGTTATCTTGATTGCGGCCATCCTGTCTATTAATCTGGAAGGGAAAAGAGACAAGCAATGAAATATAAATCACGGTGCAAAAACAATATACCTAACATATAACCTACTATGACTGATAGACAGATGGACACCAAAATTAGAATTTTCAAATAAACAAAGATAAACTTTTGAACGAAAAACCTAAACAAGACGATTGAACATATGCCATTTAATGTCCTTATGGTGGTGAACAGTTCCGTACCAAATTTCCTGTAGATCCGAGCAATACTGTTCAAGTTATGACATGAACAGACATTGGACTGATGTACAAACACACGTACGGATGCTCGGACGGACAGATGTTTAAACAGTATACCCCTCTTTAATAATAACCACTGACATTTGACCTGTTATCTTGATTGCGGCCATCCTGTTTATTAATCTGGAAGGGAAAACAGACAAGCAATGAAATATAAATCACGGTGCAAAAACAATATACCTAACATATAACCTACTATGACTGATAGACAGATGGACACCAAAATTAGTATTTTCAAATAAACAAAGATTAACTTTTGAACGAAAAACCTAAACAAGACGATTGAACATATGCCATTTAATGTCCTTATGGTGGTGAACAGTTCCGTACCAAATTTCCTGTAGATCCGAGCAATACTGTTCAAGTTATGACATGAACAGACATTGGACTGATGTACAAACACACGTACGGATGCTCGGACGGACAGATGTTTAAACAGTATACCCCTCTTTAATAATAACCACTGACATTTGACCTGTTATCTTGATTGCGGCCATCCTGTCTATTAATCTGGAAGGGAAAAGAGACAAGCAATGAAATATAAATCACGGTGCAAAAACAATATACCTAACATATAACCTACTATGACTGATAGACAGATGGACACCAAAATTAGTATTTTCAAATAAACAAAGATTAACTTTTGAACGAAAAACCTAAACAAGACGATTGAACATATGCCATTTAATGTCCTTATGGTGGTGAACAGTTCCGTACCAAATTTCCTGTAGATCCGAGCAATACTGTTCAATTTATGACATGAACAGACATTGGACTGATGTACAAACACACGTACGGATGCTCGGACGGACAGATGTTTAAACAGTATACCCCTCTTTAATAATAACCACTGACATTTGACCTGTTATCTTGATTGCGGCCATCCTGTCTATTAATCTGGAAGGGAAAAGAGACAAGCAATGAAATATAAATCACGGTGCAAAAACAATATACCTAACATATAACCTACTATGACTGATAGACAGATGGACACCAAAATTAGTATTTTCAAATAAACAAAGATTAACTTTTGAACGAAAAACCTAAACAAGACGATTGAACATATGCCATTTAATGTCCTTATGGTGGTGAACAGTTCCGTACCAAATTTCCTGTAGATCCGAGCAATACTGTTCAAGTTATGACATGAACAGACATTGGACTGATGTACAAACACACGTACGGATGCTCGGACGGACAGATGTTTAAACAGTATACCCCTCTTTAATAATAACCACTGACATTTGACCTGTTATCTTGATTGCGGCCATCCTGTCTATTAATCTGGAAGGGAAAAGAGACAAGCAATGAAATATAAATCACGGTGCAAAAACAATATACCTAACATATAACCTACTATGACTGACAGACAGATGGACACCAAAATTAGTATTTTCAAATAAACAAAGATTAACTTTTGAACGAAAAACCTAAACAAGACGATTGAACATATGCCATTTAATGTCCTTATGGTGGTGAACAGTTCCGTACCAAATTTCCTGTAGATCCGAGCAATACTGTTCAAGTTATGACATGAACAGACATTGGACTGATGTACAAACACACGTATGGATGCTCGGACGGACAGATGTTTAAAAAGTATACCCCTCTTTAATGATAACCACTGACATTTGACCTGTTATCTTGATTGCGGCCATCCTGTCTATTAATCTGGAAGGGAAAAGAGACAAGCAATGAAATATAAATCACGGTGCAAAAACAATATACCTAACATATAACCTACTATGACTGATAGACAGATGGACACCAAAATTAGTATTTTCAAATAAACAAAGATTAACTTTTGAACGAAAAACCTAAACAAGACGATTGAACATATGCCATTTAATGTCCTTATGGTGGTGAACAGTTCCGAACCAAATTTCCTGTAGATCTGAGCAATACTGTTCAAGTTATGACATGAACAGACATTGGACTGATGTACAAACACACGTACGGATGCTCGGACGGACAGATGTTTAAACAGTATACCCCTCTTTAATAATAACCACTGACATTTGACCTGTTATCTTGATTGCGGCCATCCTGTCTAATCTGGAAGGGAAAAGAGACAAGCAATGAAATATAAATCACGGTGCAAAAACAATATACCTAACATATAACCTACTATGACTGATAGACAGATGGACACCAAAATTAGTATTTTCAAATAAACAAAGATTAACTTTTGAACGAAAAACCTAAACAAGACGATTGAACATATGCCATTTAATGTCCTTATGGTGGTGAACAGTTCCGTACCAAATTTCCTGTAGATCCGAGCAATACTGTTCAAGTTATGACATGAACAGACATTGGACTGATGTACAAACACACGTACGGATGCTCGGACGGACAGATGTTTAAACAGTATACCCCTCTTTAATAATAACCACTGACATTTGACCTGTTATCTTGATTGCGGCCATCCTGTCTAATCTGGAAGGGAAAAGAGACAAGCAATGAAATATAAATCACGGTGCAAAAACAATATACCTAACATATAACCTACTATGACTGATAGACAGATGGACACCAAAATTAGTATTTTCAAATAAACAAAGATTAACTTTTGAACGAAAAACCTAAACAAGACGATTGAACATATGCCATTTAATGTCCTTATGGTGGTGAACAGTTCCGTACCAAATTTCCTGTAGATCCGAGCAATACTGTTCAATTTATGACATGAACAGACATTGGACTGATGTACAAACACACGTACGGATGCTCGGACGGACAGATGTTTAAACAGTATACCCCTCTTTAATAATAACCACTGACATTTGACCTGTTATCTTGATTGCGGCCATCCTGTCTAATCTGGAAGGGAAAAGAGACAAGCAATGAAATATAAATCACGGTGCAAAAACAATATACCTAACATATAACCTACTATGACTGGTAGACAGATGGACACCAAAATTAGTATTTTCAAATAAACAAAGATTAACTTTTGAACGAAAAACCTAAACAAGACGATTGAACATATGCCATTTAATGTCCTTATGGTGGTGAACAGTTCCGTACCAAATTTCCTGTAGATCCGAGCAATACTGTTCAAGTTATGACATGAACAGACATTGGACTGATGTACAAACACACGTACGGATGCTCGGACGGACAGATGTTTAAACAGTATACCCCTCTTTAATAATAACCACTGACATTTGACCTGTTATCTTGATTGCGGCCATCCTGTCTATTAATCTGGAAGGGAAAAGAGACAAGCAATGAAATATAAATCACGGTGCAAAAACAATATACCTAACATATAACCTACTATGACTGATAGACAGATGGACACCAAAATTAGTATTTTCAAATAAACAAAGATTAACTTTTGAACGAAAAACCTAAACAAGACGATTGAACATATGCCATTTAATGTCCTTATGGTGGTGAACAGTTCCGTACCAAATTTCCTGTAGATCCGAGCAATACTGTTCAAGTTATGACATGAACAGACATTGGACTGATGTACAAACACACGTACGGATGCTCGGACGGACAGATGTTTAAACAGTATACCCCTCTTTAATAATAACCACTGACATTTGACCTGTTATCTTGATTGCGGCCATCCTGTCTATTAATCTGGAAGGGAAAAGAGACAAGCAATGAAATATAAATCACGGTGCAAAAACAATATACCTAACATATAACCTACTATGACTGATAGACAGATGGACACCAAAATTAGTATTTTCAAATAAACAAAGATTAACTTTTGAACGAAAAACCTAAACAAGACGATTGAACATATGCCATTTAATGTCCTTATGGTGGTGAACAGTTCCGTACCAAATTTCCTGTAGATCCGAGCAATACTGTTCAAGTTATGACATGAACAGACATTGGACTGATGTACAAACACACGTACGGATGCTCGGACGGACAGATGTTTAAACAGTATACCCCTCTTTAATAATAACCACTGACATTTGACCTGTTATCTTGATTGCGGCCATCCTGTCTATTAATCTGGAAGGGAAAAGAGACAAGCAATGAAATATAAATCACGGTGCAAAAACAATATACCTAACATATAACCTACTATGACTGATAGACAGATGGACACCAAAATTATTATTTTCAAATAAACAAAGATTAACTTTTGAACGAAAAACCTAAACAAGACGATTGAACATATGCCATTTAATGTCCTTATGGTGGTGAACAGTTCCGTACCAAATTTCCTGTAGATCCGAGCAATACTGTTCAAGTTATGACAAGAACAGACATTGGACTGATGTACAAACATACGTACGGATGCTCGGACGGACAGATGTTTAAACAGTATACCCCTCTTTAATAATAACCACTGACATTTGACCTGTTATCTTGATTGCGGCCATCCTGTCTATTAATCTGGAAGGGAAAAGAGACAAGCAATGAAATATAAATCACGGTGCAAAAACAATATACCTAACATATAACCTACTATGACTGATAGACAGATGGACACCAAAATTAGTATTTTCAAATAAACAAAGATTAACTTTTGAACGAAAAACCTAAACAAGACGATTGAACATATGCCATTTAATGTCCTTATGGTGGTGAACAGTTCCGTACCAAATTTCCTGTAGATCCGAGCAATACTGTTCAAGTTATGACATGAACAGACATTGGACTGATGTACAAACACACGTACGGATGCTCGGATGGACAGATGTTTAAACAGTATACCCCTCTTTAATAATAACCACTGACATTTGACCTGTTATCTTGATTGCGGCCATCCTGTCTATTAATCTGGAAGGGAAAAGAGACAAGCAATGAAATATAAATCACGGTGCAAAAACAATATACCTAACATATAACCTACTATGACTGATAGACAGATGGACACCAAAATTAGTATTTTCAAATAAACAAAGATTAACTTTTGAACGAAAAACCTAAACAAGACGATTGAACATATGCCATTTAATGTCCTTATGGTGGTGAACAGTTCCGTACCAAATTTCCTGTAGATCTGAGCAATACTGTTCAAGTTATGACATGAACAGACATTGGACTGATGTACAAACACACGTACGGATGCTCGGATGGACAGATGTTTAAACAGTATACCCCTCTTTAATAATAACCACTGACATTTGACCTGTTATCTTGATTGCGGCCATCCTGTCTAATCTGGAAGGGAAAAGAGACAAGCAATGAAATATAAATCACGGTGCAAAAACAATATACCTAACATATAACCTACTATGACTGATAGACAGATGGACACCAAAATTAGTATTTTCAAATAAACAAAGATTAACTTTTGAACGAAAAACCTAAACAAGACGATTGAACATATGCCATTTAATGTCATTATGGTGGTGAACAGTTCCGTACCAAATTTCCTGTAGATCCGAGCAATACTGTTCAAGTTATGACATGAACAGACATTGGACTGATGTACAAACACACGTACGGATGCTCGGACGGACAGATGTTTAAACAGTATACCCCTCTTTAATAATAACCACTGACATTTGACCTGTTATCTTGATTGCGGCCATCCTGTCTAATCTGGAAGGGAAAAGAGACAAGCAATGAAATATAAATCACGGTGCAAAAACAATATACCTAACATATAACCTACTATGACTGATAGACAGATGGACACCAAAATTAGTATTTTCAAATAAACAAAGATTAACTTTTGAACGAAAAACCTAAACAAGACGATTGAACATATGCCATTTAATGTCCTTATGGTGGTGAACAGTTCCGTACCAAATTTCCTGTAGATCTGAGCAATACTGTTCAAGTTATGACATGAACAGACATTGGACTGATGTACAAACACACGTACGGATGCTCGGATGGACAGATGTTTAAACAGTATACCCCTCTTTAATAATAACCACTGACATTTGACCTGTTATCTTGATTGCGGCCATCCTGTCTAATCTGGAAGGGAAAAGAGACAAGCAATGAAATATAAATCACGGTGCAAAAACAATATACCTAACATATAACCTACTATGACTGATAGACAGATGGACACCAAAATTAGTATTTTCAAATAAACAAAGATTAACTTTTGAACGAAAAACCTAAACAAGACGATTGAACATATGCCATTTAATGTCATTATGGTGGTGAACAGTTCCGTACCAAATTTCCTGTAGATCCGAGCAATACTGTTCAAGTTATGACATGAACAGACATTGGACTGATGTACAAACACACGTACGGATGCTCGGACGGACAGATGTTTAAACAGTATACCCCTCTTTAATAATAACCACTGACATTTGACCTGTTATCTTGATTGCGGCCATCCTGTCTAATCTGGAAGGGAAAAGAGACAAGCAATGAAATATAAATCACGGTGCAAAAACAATATACCTAACATATAACCTACTATGACTGATAGACAGATGGACACCAAAATTAGTATTTTCAAATAAACAAAGATTAACTTTTGAACGAAAAACCTAAACAAGACGATTGAACATATGCCGTTTAATGTCCTTATGGTGGTGAACAGTTCCGTACCAAATTTCCTGTAGATCCGAGCAATACTGTTCAATTTATGACATGAACAGACATTGGACTGATGTACAAACACACGTACGGATGCTCGGACGGACAGATGTTTAAACAGTATACCCCTCTTTAATAATAACCACTGACATTTGACCTGTTATCTTGATTGCGGCCATCCTGTCTATTAATCTGGAAGGGAAAAGAGACAAGCAATGAAATATAAATCACGGTGCAAAAACAATATACCTAACATATAACCTACTATGACTGATAGACAGATGGACACCAAAATTAGTATTTTCAAATAAACAAAGATTAACTTTTGAACGAAAAACCTAAACAAGACGATTGAACATATGCCGTTTAATGTCCTTATGGTGGTGAACAGTTCCGTACCAAATTTCCTGTAGATCCGAGCAATACTGTTCAATTTATGACATGAACAGACATTGGACTGATGTACAAACACACGTACGGATGCTCGGACGGACAGATGTTTAAACAGTATACCCCTCTTTAATAATAACCACTGACATTTGACCTGTTATCTTGATTGCGGCCATCCTGTCTATTAATCTGGAAGGGAAAAGAGACAAGCAATGAAATATAAATCACGGTGCAAAAACAATATACCTAACATATAACCTACTATGACTGATAGACAGATGGACACCAAAATTAGTATTTTCAAATAAACAAAGATTAACTTTTGAACGAAAAACCTAAACAAGACGATTGAACATATGCCATTTAATGTCCTTATGGTGGTGAACAGTTCCGTACCAAATTTCCTGTAGATCCGAGCAATACTGTTCAAGTTATGACATGAACAGACATTGGACTGATGTACAAACACACGTACGGATGCTCGGACGGACAGATGTTTAAACAGTATACCCCTCTTTAATAATAACCACTGACATTTGACCTGTTATCTTGATTGCGGCCATCCTGTCTATTAATCTGGAAGGGAAAAGAGACAAGCAATGAAATATAAATCACGGTGCAAAAACAATATACCTAACATATAACCTACTATGACTGATAGACAGATGGACACCAAAATTAGTATTTTCAAATAAACAAAGATTAACTTTTGAACGAAAAACCTAAACAAGACGATTGAACATATGCCATTTAATGTCCTTATGGTGGTGAACAGTTCCGTACCAAATTTCCTGTAGATCCGAGCAATACTGTTCAAGTTATGACATGAACAGACATTGGACTGATGTACAAACACACGTACGGATGCTCGGACGGACAGATGTTTAAACAGTATACCCCTCTTTAATAATAACCACTGACATTTGACCTGTTATCTTGATTGCGGCCATCCTGTCTATTAATCTGGAAGGGAAAAGAGACAAGCAATGAAATATAAATCACGGTGCAAAAACAATATACCTAACATATAACCTACTATGACTGATAGACAGATGGACACCAAAATTAGTATTTTCAAATAAACAAAGATTAACTTTTGAACGAAAAACCTAAACAAGACGATTGAACATATGCCATTTAATGTCCTTATGGTGGTGAACAGTTCCGTACCAAATTTCCTGTAGATCCGAGCAATACTGTTCAAGTTATGACATGAACAGACATTGGACTGATGTACAAACACACGTACGGATGCTCGGACGGACAGATATTTAAACAGTATACCCCTCTTTAATAATAACCACTGACATTTGACCTGTTATCTTGATTGCGGCCATCCTGTCTATTAATCTGGAAGGGAAAAGAGACAAGCAATGAAATATAAATCACGGTGCAAAAACAATATACCTAACATATAACCTACTATGACTGATAGACAGATGGACACCAAAATTAGTATTTTCAAATAAACAAAGATTAACTTTTGAACGAAAAACCTAAACAAGACGATTGAACATATGCCATTTAATGTCCTTATGGTGGTGAACAGTTCCGTACCAAATTTCCTGTTGATCCGAGCAATACTGTTCAAGTTATGACATGAACAGACATTGGACTGATGTACAAACACACGTACGGATGCTCGGACGGACAGATGTTTAAACAGTATACCCCTCTTTAATAATAACCACTGACATTTGACCTGTTATCTTGATTGCGGCCATCCTGTCTATTAATCTGGAAGGGAAAAGAGACAAGCAATGAAATATAAATCACGGTGCAAAAACAATATACCTAACATATAACCTACTATGACTGATAGACAGATGGACACCAAAATTAGTATTTTCAAATAAACAAAGATTAACTTTTGAACGAAAAACCTAAACAAGACGATTGAACATATGCCATTTAATGTCCTTATGGTGGTGAACAGTTCCGTACCAAATTTCCTGTAGATCCGAGCAATACTGTTCAAGTTATGACATGAACAGACATTGGACTGATGTACAAACACACGTACGGATGCTCGGACGGACAGATGTTTAAACAGTATACCCCTCTTTAATAATAACCACTGACATTTGACCTGTTATCTTGATTGCGGCCATCCTGTCTATTAATCTGGAAGGGAAAAGAGACAAGCAATGAAATATAAATCACGGTGCAAAAACAATATACCTAACATATAACCTACTATGACTGATAGACAGATGGACACCAAAATTAGTATTTTCAAATAAACAAAGATTAACTTTTGAACGAAAAAACCTAAACAAGACGATTGAACATATGCCATTTAATGTCCTTATGGTGGTGAACAGTTCCGTACCAAATTTCCTGTAGATCCGAGCAATACTGTTCAAGTTATGACATGAACAGACATTGGACTGATGTACAAACACACGTACGGATGCTCGGACGGACAGATGTTTAAACAGTATACCCCTCTTTAATAATAACCACTGACATTTGACCTGTTATCTTGATTGCGGCCATCCTGTCTATTAATCTGGAAGGGAAAAGAGACAAGCAATGAAATATAAATCACGGTGCAAAAACAATATACCTAACATATAACCTACTATGACTGATAGACAGATGGACACCAAAATTAGTATTTTCAAATAAACAAAGATAAACTTTTGAACGAAAAACCTAAACAAGACGATTGAACATATGCCATTTAATGTCCTTATGGTGGTGAACAGTTCCGTACCAAATGTCCTGTAGATCCGAGCAATACTGTTCAAGTTATGACATGAACAGACATTGGACTGATGTACAAACACACGTACGGACAGATGTTTAAACAGTATACCCCTCTTTAATAATAACCACTGACATTTGACCTGTTTTCTTGATTGCGGCCATCCTGTCTATTAATCTGGAAGGGAAAAGAGACAAGCAATGAAATATAAATCACGGTGCAAAAACAATATACCTAACATATAACCTACTATGACTGATAGACAGATGGACACCAAAATTAGTATTTTCAAATAAACAAAGATTAACTTTTGAACGAAAAACCTAAACAAGACGATTGAACATATGCCATTTAATGTCCTTATGGTGGTGAACAGTTCCGTACCAAATTTCCTGTAGATCCGAGCAATACTGTTCAAGTTATGACATGAACAGACATTGGACTGATGTACAAACACACGTACGGATGCTCGGACGGACAGATGTTTAAACAGTATACCCCTCTTTAATAATAACCACTGACATTTGACCTGTTATCTTGATTGCGGCCATCCTGTCTATTAATCTGGAAGGGAAAAGAGACAAGCAATGAAATATAAATCACGGTGCAAAAACAATATACCTAACATATAACCTACTATGACTGATAGACAGATGGACACCAAAATTAGTATTTTCAAATAAACAAAGATTAACTTTTGAACGAAAAACCTAAACAAGACGATTGAACATATGCCATTTAATGTCCTTATGGTGGTGAACAGTTCCGTACCAAATTTCCTGTAGATCCGAGCAATACTGTTCAAGTTATGACATGAACAGACATTGGACTGATGTACAAACACACGTACGGATGCTCGGACGGACAGATGTTTAAACAGTATACCCCTCTTTAATAATAACCACTGACATTTGACCTGTTATCTTGATTGCGGCCATCCTGTCTATTAATCTGGAAGGGAAAAGAGACAAGCAATGAAATATAAATCACGGTGCAAAAACAATATACCTAACATATAACCTACTATGACTGATAGACAGATGGACACCAAAATTAGTATTTTCAAATAAACAAAGATTAACTTTTGAACGAAAAACCTAAACAAGACGATTGAACATATGCCATTTAATGTCCTAATGGTGGTGAACAGTTCCGTACCAAATTTCCTGTAGATCCGAGCAATACTGTTCAAGTTATGACATGAACAGACATTGGACTGATGTACAAACACACGTACGGATGCTCGGACGGACAGATATTTAAACAGTATACCCCTCTTTAATAATAACCACTGACATTTGACCTGTTATCTTGATTGCGGCCATCCTGTCTATTAATCTGGAAGGGAAAAGAGACAAGCAATGAAATATAAATCACGGTGCAAAAACAATATACCTAACATATAACCTACTATGACTGATAGACAGATGGACACCAAAATTAGTATTTTCAAATAAACAAAGATTAACTTTTGAACGAAAAACCTAAACAAGACGATTGAACATATGCCATTTAATGTCCTTATGGTGGTGAACAGTTCCGTACCAAATTTCCTGTAGATCCGAGCAATACTGTTCAAGTTATGACATGAACAGACATTGGACTGATGTACAAACACACGTACGGATGCTCGGACGGACAGATGTTTAAACAGTATACCCCTCTTTAATAATAACCACTGACATTTGACCTGTTATCTTGATTGCGGCCATCCTGTCTATTAATCTGGAAGGGAAAAGAGACAAGCAATGAAATATAAATCACGGTGCAAAAACAATATACCTAACATATAACCTACTATGACTGATAGACAGATGGACACCAAAATTAGTATTTTCAAATAAACAAAGATTAACTTTTGAACGAAAAACCTAAACAAGACGATTGAACATATGCCATTTAATGTCCTTATGGTGGTGAACAGTTCCGTACCAAATTTCCTGTAGATCCGAGCAATACTGTTCAAGTTATGACATGAACAGACATTGGACTGATGTACAAACACACGTACGGATGCTCGGACGGACAGATGTTTAAACAGTATACCCCTCTTTAATAATAACCACTGACATTTGACCTGTTATCTTGATTGCGGCCATCCTGTCTATTAATCTGGAAGGGAAAAGAGACAAGCAATGAAATATAAATCACGGTGCAAAAACAATATACCTAACATATAACCTACTATGACTGATAGACAGATGGACACCAAAATTAGTATTTTCAAATAAACAAAGATTAACTTTTGAACGAAAAACCTAAACAAGACGATTGAACATATGCCATTTAATGTCCTTATGGTGGTGAACAGTTCCGTACCAAATTTCCTGTAGATCCGAGCAATACTGTTCAAGTTATGACATGAACAGACATTGGACTGATGTACAAACACACGTACGGATGCTCGGACGGACAGATATTTAAACAGTATACCCCTCTTTAATAATAACCACTGACATTTGACCTGTTATCTTGATTGCGGCCATCCTGTCTATTAATCTGGAAGGGAAAAGAGACAAGCAATGAAATATAAATCACGGTGCAAAAACAATATACCTAACATATAACCTACTATGACTGATAGACAGATGGACACCAAAATTAGTATTTTCAAATAAACAAAGATTAACTTTTGAACGAAAAACCTAAACAAGACGATTGAACATATGCCATTTAATGTCCTTATGGTGGTGAACAGTTCCGTACCAAATTTCCTGTAGATCCGAGCAATACTGTTCAAGTTATGACATGAACAGACATTGGACTGATGTACAAACACACGTACGGATGCTCGGACGGACAGATGTTTAAACAGTATACCCCTCTTTAATAATAACCACTGACATTTGACCTGTTATCTTGATTGCGGCCATCCTGTCTATTAATCTGGAAGGGAAAAGAGACAAGCAATGAAATATAAATCACGGTGCAAAAACAATATACCTAACATATAACCTACTATGACTGATAGACAGATGGACACCAAAATTAGTATTTTCAAATAAACAAAGATTAACTTTTGAACGAAAAACCTAAACAAGACGATTGAACATATGCCATTTAATGTCCTTATGGTGGTGAACAGTTCCGTACCAAATTTCCTGTAGATCCGAGCAATACTGTTCAAGTTATGACATGAACAGACATTGGACTGATGTACAAACACACGTACGGATGCTCGGACGGACAGATGTTTAAACAGTATACCCCTCTTTAATAATAACCACTGACATTTGACCTGTTATCTTGATTGCGGCCATCCTGTCTATTAATCTGGAAGGGAAAAGAGACAAGCAATGAAATATAAATCACGGTGCAAAAACAATATACCTAACATATAACCTACTATGAACAATATACCTAACATATAACCTACTATGACTGATAGACAGATGGACACCAAAATTAGTATTTTCAAATAAACAAAGATTAACTTTTGAACGAAAAACCTAAACAAGACGATTGAACATATGCCATTTAATGTCCTTATGGTGGTGAACAGTTCCGTACCAAATTTCCTGTAGATCCGAGCAATACTGTTCAAGTTATGACATGAACAGACATTGGACTGATGTACAAACACACGTACGGATGCTCGGACGGACAGATGTTTAAACAGTATACCCCTCTTTAATAATAACCACTGACATTTGACCTGTTATCTTGATTGCGGCCATCCTGTCTATTAATCTGGAAGGGAAAAGAGACAAGCAATGAAATATAAATCACGGTGCAAAAACAATATACCTAACATATAACCTACTATGACTGATAGACAGATGGACACCAAAAAATTAGTATTTTCAAATAAACAAAGATTAACTTTTGAACGAAAAACCTAAACAAGACGATTGAACATATGCCATTTAATGTCCTTATGGTGGTGAACAGTTCCGTACCAAATTTCCTGTAGATCCGAGCAATACTGTTCAAGTTATGACATGAACAGACATTGGACTGATGTACAAACACACGTACGGATGCTCGGACGGACAGATATTTAAACAGTATACCCCTCTTTAATAATAACCACTGACATTTGACCTGTTATCTTGATTGCGGCCATCCTGTCTATTAATCTGGAAGGGAAAAGAGACAAGCAATGAAATATAAATCACGGTGCAAAAACAATATACCTAACATATAACCTACTATGACTGATAGACAGATGGACACCAAAATTAGTATTTTCAAATAAACAAAGATTAACTTTTGAACGAAAAACCTAAACAAGACGATTGAACATATGCCATTTAATGTCCTTATGGTGGTGAACAGTTCCGTACCAAATTTCCTGTAGATCCGAGCAATACTGTTCAAGTTATGACATGAACAGACATTGGACTGATGTACAAACACACGTACGGATGCTCGGACGGACAGATGTTTAAACAGTATACCCCTCTTTAATAATAACCACTGACATTTGACCTGTTATCTTGATTGCGGCCATCCTGTCTATTAATCTGGAAGGGAAAAGAGACAAGCAATGAAATATAAATCACGGTGCAAAAACAATATACCTAACATATAACCTACTATGACTGATAGACAGATGGACACCAAAATTAGTATTTTCAAATAAACAAAGATTAACTTTTGAACGAAAAACCTAAACAAGACGATTGAACATATGCCATTTAATGTCCTTATGGTGGTGAACAGTTCCGTACCCAAATTTCCTGTAGATCCGAGCAATACTGTTCAAGTTATGACATGAACAGACATTGGACTGATGTACAAACACACGTACGGATGCTCGGACGGACAGATGTTTAAACAGTATACCCCTCTTTAATAATAACCACTGACATTTGACCTGTTATCTTGATTGCGGCCATCCTGTCTATTAATCTGGAAGGGAAAAGAGACAAGCAATGAAATATAAATCACGGTGCAAAAACAATATACCTAACATATAACCTACTATGACTGATAGACAGATGGACACCAAAATTAGTATTTTCAAATAAACAAAGATTAACTTTTGAACGAAAAACCTAAACAAGACGATTGAACATATGCCATTTAATGTCCTTATGGTGGTGAACAGTTCCGTACCAAATTTCCTGTAGATCCGAGCAATACTGTTCAAGTTATGACATGAACAGACATTGGACTGATGTACAAACACACGTACGGATGCTCGGACGGACAGATGTTTAAACAGTATACCCCTCTTTAATAATAACCACTGACATTTGACCTGTTATCTTGATTGCGGCCATCCTGTCTATTAATCTGGAAGGGAAAAGAGACAAGCAATGAAATATAAATCACGGTGCAAAAACAATATACCTAACATATAACCTACTATGACTGATAGACAGATGGACACCAAAATTAGTATTTTCAAATAAACAAAGATTAACTTTTGAACGAAAAACCTAAACAAGACGATTGAACATATGCCATTTAATGTCCTTATGGTGGTGAACAGTTCCGTACCAAATTTCCTGTAGATCCGAGCAATACTGTTCAAGTTATGACATGAACAGACATTGGACTGATGTACAAACACACGTACGGATGCTCGGACGGACAGATGTTTAAACAGTATACCCCTCTTTAATAATAACCACTGACATTTGACCTGTTATCTTGATTGCGGCCATCCTGTCTATTAATCTGGAAGGGAAAAGAGACAAGCAATGAAATATAAATCACGGTGCAAAAACAATATACCTAACATATAACCTACTATGACTGATAGACAGATGGACACCAAAAAATTAGTATTTTCAAATAAACAAAGATTAACTTTTGAAACGAAAAACCTAAACAAGACGATTGAACATATGCCATTTAATGTCCTTATGGTGGTGAACAGTTCCGTACCAAATTTCCTGTAGATCCGAGCAATACTGTTCAAGTTATGACATGAACAGACATTGGACTGATGTACAAACACACGTACGGATGCTCGGACGGACAGATATTTAAACAGTATACCCCTCTTTAATAATAACCACTGACATTTGACCTGTTATCTTGATTGCGGCCATCCTGTCTATTAATCTGGAAGGGAAAAGAGACAAGCAATGAAATATAAATCACGGTGCAAAAACAATATACCTAACATATAACCTACTATGACTGATAGACAGATGGACACCAAAATTAGTATTTTCAAATAAACAAAGATTAACTTTTGAACGAAAAACCTAAACAAGACGATTGAACATATGCCATTTAATGTCCCTTATGGTGGTGAACAGTTCCGTACCAAATTTCCTGTAGATCCGAGCAATACTGTTCAAGTTATGACATGAACAGACATTGGACTGATGTACAAACACACGTACGGATGGTCGGACGGACAGATGTTTAAACAGTATACCCCCTCTTTAATAATAACCACTGACATTTGACCTGTTATCTTGATTGCGGCCATCCTGTCTATTAATCTGGAAGGGAAAAGAGACAAGCAATGAAATATAAATCACGGTGCAAAAACAATATACCTAACATATAACCTACTATGACTGATAGACAGATGGACACCAAAATTAGTATTTTCAAATAAACAAAGATTAACTTTTGAACGAAAAACCTAAACAAGACGATTGAACATATGCCATTTAATGTCCTTATGGTGGTGAACAGTTCCGTACCAAATTTCCTGTAGATCCGAGCAATACTGTTCAAGTTATGACATGAACAGACATTGGACTGATGTACAAACACACGTACGGATGCTCGGACGGACAGATGTTTAAACAGTATACCCCTCTTTAATAATAACCACTGACATTTGACCTGTTATCTTGATTGCGGCCATCCTGTCTATTAATCTGGAAGGGAAAAAGAGACAAGCAATGAAATATAAATCACGGTGCAAAAACAATATACCTAACATATAACCTACTATGACTGATAGACAGATGGACACCAAAATTAGTATTTTCAAATAAACAAAGATTAACTTTTGAACGAAAAACCTAAACAAGACGATTGAACATATGCCATTTAATGTCCTTATGGTGGTGAACAGTTCCGTACCAAATTTCCTGTAGATCCCGAGCAATACTGTTCAAGTTATGACATGAACAGACATTGGACTGATGTACAAACACACGTACGGATGCTCGGACGGACAGATGTTTAAACAGTATACCCCTCTTTAATAATAACCACTGACATTTGACCTGTTATCTTGATTGCGGCCATCCTGTATATTAATCTGGAAGGGAAAAGAGACAAGCAATGAAATATAAATCACGGTGCAAAAACAATATACCTAACATATAACCTACTATGACTGATAGACAGATGGACACCAAAATTAGTATTTTCAAATAAAAAAAGATTAACTTTTGAACGAAAAACCTAAACAAGACGATTGAACATATGCCATTTAATGTCCTTATGGTGGTGAACAGTTCCGTACCAAATTTCCTGTAGATCCGAGCAATACTGTTCAAGTTATGACATGAACAGACATTGGACTGATGTACAAACACACGTACGGATGCTCGGACGGACAGATGTTTAAACAGTATACCCCTCTTTAATAATAACCACTGACATTTGACCTGTTATCTTGATTGCGGCCATCCTGTCTATTAATCTGGAAGGGAAAAGAGACAAGCAATGAAATATAAATCACGGTGCAAAAACAATATACCTAACATATAACCTACTATGACTGATAGACAGATGGACACCAAAATTAGTATTTTCAAATAAACAAAGATTAACTTTTGAACGAAAAACCTAAACAAGACGATTGAACATATGCCATTTAATGTCCTTATGGTGGTGAACAGTTCCGTACCAAATTTCCTGTAGATCCGAGCAATACTGTTCAAGTTATGACATGAACAGACATTGGACTGATGTACAAACACACGTACGGATGCTCGGACGGACAGATGTTTAAACAGTATACCCCTCTTTAATAATAACCACTGACATTTGACCTGTTATCTTGATTGCGGCCATCCTGTCTATTAATCTGGAAGGGAAAAGAGACAAGCAATGAAATATAAATCACGGTGCAAAAACAATATACCTAACATATAACCTACTATGACTGATAGACAGATGGACACCAAAATTAGTATTTTCAAATAAACAAAGATTAACTTTTGAACGAAAAACCTAAACAAGACGATTGAACATATGCCATTTAATGTCCTTATGGTGGTGAACAGTTCCGTACCAAATTTCCTGTAGATCCGAGCAATACTGTTCAAGTTATGACATGAACAGACATTGGACTGATGTACAAACACACGTACGGATGCTCGGACGGACAGATGTTTAAACAGTATACCCCTCTTTAATAATAACCACTGACATTTGACCTGTTATCTTGATTGCGGCCATCCTGTCTATTAATCTGGAAGGGAAAAGAGACAAGCAATGAAATATAAATCACGGTGCAAAAACAATATACCTAACATATAACCTACTATGACTGATAGACAGATGGACACCAAAATTAGTATTTTCAAATAAACAAAGATTAACTTTTGAACGAAAAACCTAAACAAGACGATTGAACATATGCCATTTAATGTCCTTATGGTGGTGAACAGTTCCGTACCAAATTTCCTGTAGATCCGAGCAATACTGTTCAAGTTATGACATGAACAGACATTGGACTGATGTACAAACACACGTACGGATGCTCGGACGGACAGATGTTTTAAACAGTATACCCCTCTTTAATAATAACCACTGACATTTGACCTGTTATCTTGATTGCGGCCATCCTGTCTATTAATCTGGAAGGGAAAAGAGACAAGCAATGAAATATAAATCACGGTGCAAAAACAATATACCTAACATATAACCTACTATGACTGATAGACAGATGGACACCAAAATTAGTATTTTCAAATAAACAAAGATTAACTTTTGAACGAAAAACCTAAACAAGACGATTGAACATATGCCATTTAATGTCCTTATGGTGGTGAACAGTTCCGTACCAAATTTCCTGTAGATCCGAGCAATACTGTTCAAGTTATGACATGAACAGACATTGGACTGATGTACAAACACACGTACGGATGCTCGGACGGACAGATGTTTAAACAGTATACCCCTCTTTAATAATAACCACTGACATTTGACCTGTTATCTTGATTGCGGCCATCCTGTCTATTAATCTGGAAGGGAAAAGAGACAAGCAATGAAATATAAATCACGGTGCAAAAACAATATACCTAACATATAACCTACTATGACTGATAGACAGATGGACACCAAAATTAGTATTTTCAAATAAACAAAGATTAACTTTTGAACGAAAAACCTAAACAAGACGATTGAACATATGCCATTTAATGTCCTTATGGTGGTGAACAGTTCCGTACCAAATTTCCTGTAGATCCGAGCAATACTGTTCAAGTTATGACATGAACAGACATTGGACTGATGTACAAACACACGTACGGATGCTCGGACGGACAGATGTTTAAACAGTATACCCCCTCTTTAATAATAACCACTGACATTTGACCTGTTATCTTGATTGCGGCCATCCTGTCTATTAATCTGGAAGGGAAAAGAGACAAGCAATGAAATATAAATCACGGTGCAAAAACAATATACCTAACATATAACCTACTATGACTGATAGACAGATGGACACCAAAATTAGTATTTTCAAATAAACAAAGATTAACTTTTGAACGAAAAACCTAAACAAGACGATTGAACATATGCCATTTAATGTCCTTATGGTGGTGAACAGTTCCGTACCAAATTTCCTGTAGATCCGAGCAATACTGTTCAAGTTATGACATGAACAGACATTGGACTGATGTACAAACACACGTACGGATGCTCGGACGGACAGATATTTAAACAGTATACCCCTCTTTAATAATAACCACTGACATTTGACCTGTTATCTTGATTGCGGCCATCCTGTCTATTAATCTGGAAGTGAAAAGAGACAAGCAATGAAATATAAATCATGGTGCAAAAACAATATACCTAACATATAACCTACTATGACTGATAGACAGATGGACACCAAAATTAGTATTTTCAAATAAACAAAGATAAACTTTTGAACGAAAAACCTAAACAAGACGATTGAACATATGCCATTTAATGTCCTTATGGTGGTGAACAGTTTCCGTACCAAATTTCCTGTAGATCCGAGCAATACTGTTCAAGTTATGACATGAACAGACATTGGACTGATGTACAAACACACGTACGGATGCTCGGACGGACAGATGTTTAAACAGTATACCCCTCTTTAATAATAACCACTGACATTTGACCTGTTATCTTGATTGCGGCCATCCTGTCTATTAATCTGGAAGGGAAAAGAGACAAGCAATGAAATATAAATCACGGTGCAAAAACAATATACCTAACATATAACCTACTATGACTGATAGACAGATGGACACCAAAATTAGTATTTTCAAATAAACAAAGATTAACTTTTGAACGAAAAACCTAAACAAGACGATTGAACATATGCCATTTAATGTCCTTATGGTGGTGAACAGTTCCGTACCAAATTTCCTGTAGATCCGAGCAATACTGTTCAAGTTATGACATGAACAGACATTGGACTGATGTACAAACACACGTACGGATGCTCGGACGGACAGATGTTTAAACAGTATACCCCTCTTTAATAATAACCACTGACATTTGACCCTGTTATCTTGATTGCGGCCATCCTGTCTATTAATCTGGAAGGGAAAAGAGACAAGCAATGAAATATAAATCACGGTGCAAAAACAATATACCTAACATATAACCTACTATGACTGATAGACAGATGGACACCAAAATTAGTATTTTCAAATAAACAAAGATTAACTTTTGAACGAAAAACCTAAACAAGACGATTGAACATATGCCATTTAATGTCCTTATGGTGGTGAACAGTTCCGTACCAAATTTCCTGTAGATCCGAGCAATACTGTTCAAGTTATGACATGAACAGACATTGGACTGATGTACAAACACACGTACGGATGCTCGGACGGACAGAT